>VYZS01102749.1:0-13523 GCA_013400695.1 Neodrepanis coruscans
TCGTCCAAAACCAGGACAGGAGAAAAGGATTCTGTAGTTATCAGAAACACCTGGGTCTTCGGGTCAATGAAGCCACCTACATTCTTCCTGCCACATAGCTTTGAAATATAATTTGAATAAAAAGACACAGCAGCTCATAACAGATGAGAGCTTTTTGCACCTTCTCCATTACCTTATTATTAGTTTGCAAGTCAGGCTGTATTTGTGCACTTCAGTGGGAATGGCTTTGTAACTGGGTTCTGTAGATGACTTCTTTTAGTTTTGTGAAAATTAAACATTATGTGACAGGAAACACTAAGAAAGGAGTGGATGGGTTGATGTATTCAATGATTTTACATTATGAACCTTTTAGCTGTGCAGCTGTTAAGACAGATTTGTTGCTGCTTTTTTTGTTTGTTTGTTTGTTGTTCAATTCCTTATTTTCATGTTAGTTTTGATACAGCCAGAAAACTTCCTACATTGTTTTTACACTTGGAATAGTTTACTTTGTGTTTGGTGTATTCCAAATGCAACCTAAATGTTTGTTATTATTATAGTAGCTCTGACATTTTCCCAAATAATATTATCTGGGATTTGATGAGTGACTACTGTTGATGTAATGCAAATGTGATGTATATTAAAAATTTTCTTCCAGCCCTCTCGGACACTAGAGCTTGTCTGGTACATCAACTTACTTTTGTACTCAGCAGCTGCTTTAATAGAATTAACACTAAGCTATGAAATGGAATAGATCTCAATGAAGTGAAGTGAGTGTTCATTCTGTGCCTAAAGTTTTACACTATGTCCCCCAGATTTTTTTGCAGGAAGCCTCGGCCACTCTATTTGTACTTCATCTATGAAAATGCTTTCCTTTTTTGCGTAATATTGGAGACATATGACTCTGACAAGTTACATTTGCTGTTAGTTTAAAAGAAATCCATGAATGTTGTGAATGAAACCTGGAGGTGCATCGTATCTGTTTTACTGCTTTGTTCACAACTGTGTTATGTTTTACCTTTACAGAGTGGATGGCAACTGTCAAGAAATCAAAACTAGATTTTTTGTTGTCATTTATGTTTGCTTTGCATTATTTCTAGAAAAAATTCTTCAGTGCTCCAAGAAGCTGATGGCATATATAACATTTAAAGTATACCCTTGCCTTTTATATTACTATTTCTTAATCCTAAATATGTGAATACAAGGTTTCTTGGAATATTTATTTAAAAATAGCCACTCTGCAGTACATACATGACTGTGTTTAATGATGGTAAAGAATTTCCCTATGTTCTACTGAGGAAAAATGGTAGAGAGAATAAACCTGCTACAGCCCTCTGCCCCAAGGCTTCTCATCTGAGTATTCCTGACAGCTACCTGTGGACGTCCTTGAGCTGTTTGGTTCCATACCATAGGACTTGCTGATATTTTGCAATTTGCATTAATTTAGAGGCATCCTTGTTACCTTTAAGGTTAAACTGTGCTCTGCTTGTGAAGGCCTTGGCAGAAGGCCTTGTTCTCAAGATTTCTCGCTGTTTTGAGCCGTGGCTCCGCTATGCTGTTTCAGCCCTAAGCCACTGTCTGCCATTGCTGCTTTAAGCATGTTATGGGTTAACCAGAGAAAGAAGAGAGGGGGGGTGTCTTTTAAAACCTTTTTTTTCCTTTTTCTGAGAGAGGGGAGCAAGCGAAACGCCTTGCGGAGCAGCAGGGTTGGCAAGGGAGCGGGGCCACTGGGCATGAGGTGCAGCGGGCAGAGATGGTGCTGCTTCTGCCCACTCCCCGCAGCCCCACTGGGTGTGCGAGTGGCGGGGCTGGTGTGAAGCCAACCTGGCCTGGCTTGGCCTGGCCTGTGCTCACCGCCGTGATTGAGCTGGGGCTGGGAGTGGTGGTGTGCTGGGTGCGGCTTGGAGTGTGCCACTGCCGTGTGGCAAGAGCAGCAATGGGGCAGTGCTGCTGCCACACTGGGAGCAGCACAGACCCCACCAGGTTTGCCACAGCCCCTGCTGAATGCTCCGCGGCTTGGAGTGCTCATGGAGCCTCCCACCTCGGTGGTGTACAGGTGTGGGCAGTGCCCACGCATTAGAGGCAGTGGCGGCAGCTGGTGCACGGTGCGGCGGGCACGACACCAGCTGCCTGGGGCTGCAGCCAGGATGTTTGTGCTGTGGGCCCCACCGGGTCCCCACAGCGCTGGTGAGGCGGGCAGTGGCGGCAGCCCCTCCCACAGAGAGTGCTGCCCCTGAGTGTTTTAATGGCAAATGCTGCCATGTTTGCCTNTCAGGACAAAGCACCATACTGATTGAATCTTCTTTGAGGCAGTCTGGGTTTTAGTGGTAGGACCTGGTAGTTTGTGCCACTGCACACAATAGTGTCAACTTGAGAGGAGCTGCATCTGACGTCATCTGTGGTAAGAAGGTCACTCAGACATAATGTGAGCACAGCACTTACCTACAGCTTTTCAGAAAGAAAAATGGGTATATGGGGCTTTTTATTTCAATCTGCTCTTTAATTTACTTTGCTGTTGCAAGATAACAAAACCTTGCTTTTTGTTCTTTGGTGTTTATAGGTTTCTGCAAAGAGATAATGGTGATATTTTTTCACAAAAGGTAACAGTTGTCATGCTTGTAAATCAGAATAATAAATCATGGGATTTCTTTTTTCTTTTTGGTGGGCTGTCTCTGTCTGAGAGTTGCATTCCCTGTGAACTAGAAAGGACATGTTTCTTAACTAGTAAACACCTTTTCTGCTTCAGATAAGTTGACATATTTGCAGCACCAGAAAAAGTGAAATCAACCAAAAGAAATCAGTTTTTGTTTTTGTTTTTTTGTTTTTTTGTTTTTTTTTTTTTTAATGATCTTTAAGGCACAGATAATTTATGCATCATCTTCATCAGGTTACATAGGAATTTTGTTTCCTTTAGTGCAAACCAGTTTCTTGAATGTTGAAGTAAAATCCCTGATTCCAGTAATACCCGAGACTTTCAACTTTGCTTCTGATGCTTCAGGAGATCCTCCTTCATGGAAAAACGATTGCAGGAGACACACATGTTCCATAAATTTTCTGATGCCTTGCACTGCTTTCATCCATGCTCCTTAAGCATAAATTCATTTATGGAAGGTTTGCTATTTATTTCTCAGGTGATAAAAGACTTCACCATAGATGAGGTTCTGCAGCAGGAATCTCAGGTGTATAGAATGTTGTAGCTTATGACATTCTTTTATACTCATAAAAATGAAAAGATTACAGTACAGTTGTCTGAAGACTGAGAGTAAAACTTAATCTCTTTCTGCTATCTGTTTTGTTGTCCCCAGAGTGATCCACCCTTCAACCCCTCTTCCAAGGCTAAAGGCAAAAAAGACATGGGCTTGGGATGTGATACCAGAAGTGGGCTGGAAGTGGGGAGAAGAAGCATTTCAGGAAAAAGAAATAACTTCACTAAAACTGTATTTGTGAGCTCTTAAACTATTTGTGTTCCCATCAAAGCTTGCTTAATTCAGATTCTCCCCTGGCTTAGTGCTGCAGTGAAATCATACTTCTCTACTTCTGACATTGCAGGCTGTTGCCAGCATAGAAATGATTGTGATAGCACAAATCCACCAGGGATGGGCAAACTACTTCAACAAAAATAGCAACTGCAATGAACCTCAGCCCAAATTTTGAACTCCCTCTCCACCCACCCCCCCCAGCTTTTTTTTTTTTTTAAGTTAACATGTTCAATAAGTCCCTCCCTGAAATTAATCATGTGGACTCTACAGTCTTGGCCGTCTTCAGTGATCCAGCTGCTGTCCTAAAATCTGACAATTTCCATTGTTTCCCTTGGGTTAGAGGGAGTGAGTACATTTTGGGGTATACCTTTGACCTGAGGAATGCATGGGATGGGAAGACATCAGACAGCTGAGCCCAAAAGAAAACATGCCAAAACTGAGACTCCCCTGATAAAATATAACTTGGAAAGGGGAGCTCTTGGAAGCCAGAAGGAAGGAACCGATTTAGGTGCAGGGGCAGGGGGGATGAGGACGAGAATGAAAGATATTGATTATGTTAGGATGAATAAATTCAGAATAGGAGAAAGAGATTTCAGAAGATTTCCACAAGCCCTGGAACATCCAGACCATACTGCCAGATTGTCTCAGCCTGAACTGTGAGTCCTTAGGGTGAGGATGAACAGAGCATTTCCTTATCACCTTGCACACTATGCAAACGGAGAATTAAACAGCACTGTGGGTTGCAGGGGTAATATATCTTCTGTGTACATCTGTGGCAGGAAGTTGTCTCAGGTGAATAGGAATGGGTGAATGAATGAATATGGCATAACTGATCCCTCATGGACCCAAGTGCAGTGGGCAGGCTGAGTATGCCCAGGGGAATGGACTCATCAGTGGAGCATGCCTCTGCCCTGCCCCTTGTAGGTCAGGACCTTGAGAAATCCCTTCTGGTTATGCTTAGGCCATGTTAATGTAAGAATTGTGGACCTGCTTTTCTGTACCTTAGGCAGTGCCCACCTGTCAGACTTTTTTTGACTCAATCCTGGTCTTACGGAGCCATATGACTTTTGGGATGCAACCAGCTCGTGCCTTGCTTGGTGAAATAAAAGCAGAGAAACAACCGTCTGTCTCACTCCGTGAATGTATCCCTGTGGGTGAAATACAGCCTCTGTTCCTGCAGTTGTCTGTGAAAGCTCAACTGTGGAGTGAAAATAGGCTTGCAAGAGAGAGCAGCTTGGTTTTGGACACAACTAGTGCAGTTAATTAGCACCTGCGAGGAGATTAATGAAAAGAACCATGAAGACAGTGAAGGAAATTTGCAGTTAATGCCTGTGTGCTGGTGAGCTTTCCAGAGTGTGGAAGTTTCTCTTTAAGCCACGTACATACTGCAGAGCAGGCGTGTGGGAAAGGTTATAGTGAATTTGCCTTCACATAAGAATCACTTTAGAGCAAATAACAGTTCCAACATGAGAAAATAATTTCAAGCCATGATAAGCTGAGACATTGTTCAAGGGCTCATCAGATCTGCTTTCTGTATTTTTATTTCATGTGCTTAGCTTAGGTAATATTTACAGTTTTAGGCATTTTGTTTATTGGCCATGGTGTTCACTTTAATCAAACGATCACATACCATATCTGCCTTGCTATCGCATTTATTATATGTAATTAGGAGGTAGTTCTGTAGTGCTCTCCTAGCATGAAATGTGATGGCCTGTAGAAACTGTGCTGCTTCATGACTCTAGCATCTAATTGCATGCCAAGTGTGAAAATGAATCTGTTCCATATAAAAAAATAATGGTGTAGATATGGTGCCATTGATCTCCCATTTCAAAATACGGTTAAAAACTATAATGAATAAATCCATAGCAAGCACTTTGGGATGTTTTTCCTCTGACTAACGGAATGTTTGCTTGTGCCTGACAGCACAGAGGGAGCTGCCAAGATGGTGGTGGGGGAGAAAGGAGGCAGGAGCCCAGGGAAGTTCCCATGGGTCTGGCAGTAAGAAGAGACTAAACTTCCTTATTTCTGCTCTGGCAGCCTCCTGCTCAGTGCCATCACCCTCTGGGCTGCCCAGGGAAACTTTACTTTGGTGCCACTGTCCCACAGGAACTTTCTGGGCTGCCTAAAGTTGGTGCATCTGCTAGGCTCGCCTAGCTGGTGCCAGCCACATCTCCAGGGGTGCCTTGTTCCTCCTGTGTCCCTGCATCACCTCTGTCTCTGCTGTTGAGATGTGTGCTAGAACTGTGGCTGTGTGAAAAACTGGGAGTAATGGCCCTTCCCTTCTGTTCTCTCCTTACCCATCCATTGCCAGGATCAACCCTGGGAAGATGCCACTGGACACAGGCAATTTTCAGAGAGCCTGTGCAGGTGTCAAAGGTAGATGTGATATGGATTTGTTAAAGCATTTATTTTTAACATCCTGAAGGATGTCTTGGTCTTAAATAGGTGTGTGCTTACAGGGTACTGTCAAGGCTCCCTGAACACTTAAAAGAGATTTAACTTCTGACTGCAAAATTAAAATCTTGCCTAGTTGTATCCACATTTGTGTTTCTTCCTTCATGCCTTAAAACTCTTAAGTAATATTCAGGTGCTCAGTAACCGTTTTTCAAGAGGTGGAGAGAGGCCAGCATGTTTCAGCGCTCTTAACTGTGTGTGTGAAATTCATGAATGCTAAACACTTAGAAGTGCACTCTGAGGCCACTAATTTGTACCTGCAGAGGAGGAGTTTGGTGTTTTAACCATAACTTAGTCATTACATCAGGACCTTGGAAGTTAGACTTTTATTCTGTTTGGGGTAATTTCAGAATTAGGCCACAGTGGGAACAATTCTGGACCTTTTCTGTGTTCAAATACCATCTCAGTAAACCCATGTGGATGTTAATTGTGGTTGCTATTGCAGATGTGTAAATTGGGGAATCTAAAACTTTAAGGCCTACTTTCTTTCCTAGGAGGTCTACTGTGCAGGAGTATTGAGATCAGAGGGATGGTGGAAGCAGCTGGAGCTGGTAACGCTGTTAGCTTCAAGTACCTGTCAGAGTAAAGTCTTGCCACTTTTTGAACACTTTCCCAGGGACTCTGTATATATTGACTAGCACTGTTCTGAATTCAGCATACTGTTCATGAAAAAACTTGGATTTATATATCTGAAGGATGAAATTGAGCATTGTGAATTGTAATTCTACTGTATGCATAGCACATGATTTTTAATGCAGCATTGTGACAGAAATTAGGGGTAAACCATGATATACCAAGGTGATAAAGTGGATCTCTCCCTGTAAAACTTTAATCTGGTCACAAAATCTGTATGCCTTTTTAACTTTAAAAATCACGCAAAATTCTCCTTCTCCTTAGTTTTTACTAAACTTTATTGATATCTGTACTCATGCATGAGCTGTAGGTGACAGATACTGGGCATGGAGCCTGGTTCTTCTGGGTTGCCTTTATGACTATATCTCTCTCCTCTTTTCCAGAGTTCTGTAATTCATCTGAAAGATCAGTGTTCCATTCGTTACTCAGTTCCTCATCTTGTTTTTGATTTTTTCTTTTCTACTAGATTTTCTCTACTGTGTTTTATTTTTTTTCAGCGACTCAGGGTGCAGATTTTGAAATCATACTTTTTTTTGTGTATTTCTCTTGGTGTTGTTGGGAGCTTGAGTGCATCAGCAAGATGACCAAATTGCTGAGTGGCTTTGGCACCTGAATCTCTTAATTAATCCTGTTAACAGAAACATTTCTTGGAGGGAGGGTGTAGGGACTTGGGAAGTTAAACATACAGAGGAGATTGAATAAATATACATAAAATGTCAGTTCCCAGGGTCTGGTTGGTCTGCTCATCGCATAGTTTGGATGGGAGAGGGAAAATTCACCTCTGAACATTTCCAGGCCTAAGGCTAGTTTGTGGTGAGCTAGTCCCTTGGAGTATGACTGCTGAACCTGTCATGGTTACCCGTATGCTCAGGGAAGAAGGATGGTAGCTAGTTACGTAGGACACACTACCACTCTCTCATTCCTTGCACAAATGATACCTCCTGCTGTGATGCTGGGGAATGCAATGTTACACCTCCTTGTGCAGGTTTTCCCTTACACTGCTGTAGCATTGCTGGCTGAATCTTCCTGAAACAGTGAAGCATCATGTGCTGTGGAAACAACTATGCCACAAAGATTCAACACAGAAGATGCCAGGGAACAGATTTCCTCCCTGACTTCAGCAGAACTCCTTACGCAGTTTGAATCAATGATATTTTGATACATAGAAAAGTGGATAAGTTCACTGGTGAGGTTTTCCAGGCTGGATTGTGTGACTCTCTATTGTCCAAATGAGAAGCAGGCAAACTACATTTGCTCAAGATTCTTGTTGCACAACTCACTGAACTCAACTGTTTTACTACCCAAGTATTATTCCATGAAGTGTCACTGTCTGGAGAGTAAATTGCCATAGCACTCTTTTGATAAATCTGGCAAAACTCAGCACAGAGTGGGACAAAATATAATGGGAACACTGCCAATAGAGTGTGGCTAGAAATCCAGTCCATGGTGACAATCTCCATCTTGAGACTCTCCCATCTTTTCTCTCATTTAGCGTTGAGTCATCTTTGCCAGCAAGACTATAAAAAATTTTAAATCGGGTAAAGTTATTTTACCTATTTGTTACAACTTTTATATAAAACTATATTATGCCGATTCAACTACATCAACCACCAGTTGGAAAATTAGTTAATATTAGTTTGAAAAATTAGTTAATATGAAAATGTTTGCTAACATGGTTGAAGAAAAGTTAGCTGGTAGGATAGACACTGAATGGTAGAGGTGTCTCTTCCTTGGTCAAAGCTAGTGACTCTAGCCTGATGGCCAGAATGCAAGTCCAAAAGCTGACCTGAATCTTGAACTTGGAATTCAGAATTGGAGTTCTCTGGGATGGAAAGTAGATATCAGTCTTTGTGGAGCTTGTAGTAGATGTAATTCAGTTTATCTGTAACTTTCTTTCTTTGGTCCTGAATAAAGATTAGTTGAATTAATACATATTAATGGAATATAGTTAGGTTTGTTTAAGCCATTTCACATGAGATTACATGGCATAATGATTATTAGGATAGACTGACTCAGAACTAATGTGCCATATGTGAAACATGAGAATTCATTAAGTCGTAGGGCTCAGATATAATTTGAAATGGGAAATCATCACTGCATGACAAGTTCTCATGGAAGTTCATTAACAGTTTCATCAATGGTTTTCAAAGAGTGCTATGAATTTAGTGCTAATAGTAACTGTGGATGACCAAAAAAATAAGATAGGAATGATGAGTTGTAAATAAACATAGGTAATATTTTTTTATTTCAACTATATTTAAGGTCATACATCAAGAAAGATGTGTCACTCTTGTAGAAAGGCAGAGGCTGAGTTCTCTATATTGGGAAGAAAGAAAATTGTAAAAGAAGTTGGTTTTTTTAGTGTTCATAAAGTGTTCATAAGTTCTCATTGTTATGTTTATCTACAAGAGGTAAAACAAAGTATATGAATGGCAGTATATGAATGGGAACTGAGAAGTTTTGTTACCTCTGTGTTTGGTGGAGGAGCAGTGCTGTGGCAATGTTGTGTCTAGTTCTAATATTCATGACTCAAGAAAGCTGAAGATATACTGGATGAAAACAACAACATTACAGAAACAGTTTTGTAACAAAGGAGGTGCAAAGATTATTTTCATAACAAAGGGGCTCGCTTGATGGTAGTATGAAATACCTACATAAGTAATGGGAAGTATCAACAGTCTTCAAGGAGAGGTATGTAATGACTTAAAGTTAAATCAAAACAAATATAAGGCAGAACTAAGATCTGTGCTTTAATTATTAATATCTGGTGTTGAGGATTAATTTCATTTTTGCATTCTCTATCAGTAGGTACAACTTGATTGACATAGTTCAGATCATGACTATTTTTCTAAAGATACACTCTAGTTAAACAGCTACTAATCTTGAAGAAGGAGCTTCCATTGCAAAACCCATGGCTGTGGTTAGGGAAGAGATCAGACTCAGAAACACCTTTTCTAATCTTAAAACAGTATATTTGCATCCTTTGCGTATTTACTGTACTTGGAGATTAAGAATGGGTCAAAGTTCAAACCACAGTGAACCAGTTCTTGGAATTTTGCTGGCAATAGTTATTGACAGTCTTTCAATTTTTACTTTGTATCTGCTTTTCATACAGATGAAGCATGGCTGCAGCAAAGTACCACTATATATTTCCTATCATATATTTCACTATATATTTGAAATCAACCCAAGGGAAAGAAGTTTTGACCACTGGAGATTTAACGTAGGTCTTATGATGTAGCCAGTCTGATTTTTGGTATGATGAACTTCAGAGAAGTTTGGCTGAGACTTCATTCTTTCAAGTGTTTTGTAACAAACTATGGCTTATGAAACAAACCTTTTCAATGAAATTGCCCCCTAAAAATGAGAAAATGTACTTTAAAGAAACACCACATTTAGTCAGCTGACCTTACTATAAGAGGGGGAACATGCTGTCACTGTCTATTTTATTAGAATATTCAACAGTGATAAATAGCAGAAAACATAGGAACAAGTAGATTTTTCACAGTTTTCAGAAGTGTAGTAGATGATGAGAGTCAGAAGATTATCTAAGTGACTTTCTAATATCAAGATTTACTCTATGTCTTCTTTTATGGAAAACCTTTATTGAATATTAAATTTCCTCCCTATCCTAAAAAAGAGCCTTTTAAGAGAAGTATAGGAATGTGACTATATGATCATGAATTTCTCTGTCATGTTAAGCAGACTATGGAAGTGTCTATGCTGTTGTCTTTCTTATATATTTTCCTATATTTCATGGCAATGATTTTTATATTATGAAACTTAAAATACCCTCAAGCTTCTCTGTGGATTTTGGGATCCAAAGAGTTGTGCAGTCTTTCAGCATCAGAGGATGACACACTTCTGGCAAAAACCCCAGTGTAATCAGTTTGAGGATGTGACCCACTACATGCACTTACTTTAAATTAAACAAACATATTCTTCTGCAGACACAGGATATACCAGCATGTGTGTAAAATATTTATATTCTCCCAGGCTTTCCTACTGACACCAGTAGAAATTCTGTGTATGAATGTAGAGTATCTTAGTCTTCAGGCAACTTCCAGACTTCTAGCAAATTCGGTGTTTTCGGTCAGATTCACAATGGGTGTGAACCTTAATTGAGTTCCGTGATGTTTGTTGATATAGACCAGCAGATAGTTTGGTTTCCCTGTTATTAAGTTCTGCTTATCTAGAAGGTGGTATCAAAGTTCACCACAGGGATCTGACCAAACAAGTGGTTCAGTGAACACACAAGAGTGCGCTTTTTAAGGCATTTGTACCTTGCTGCTGTTGACTTCAACAGAAGTATCCCAAGGCTGAAGCATAAATTTCTTCCTTATTAGAGACCAGAGACATATGAAAGAGACATATGAATTCCCTCAGTATGTGAAAATCTTGACCTAGATTCTGTGATGAAGTTCAGTTGACCTAGATAGTGTGCTTTGCAGTTTAAAGAAAGGCCAATAGCTACTTACTTCATTTAAAAATTGCAGGAGATTTTGATCATCAAGTTAATAAAATAGAAGGCTTGTGTCAGTGTTGTACCTGAGATAGTTTTGTGTCAGCATGGTACCAAAAGTAATCCCTCCACAGAGAATGGAGGGAGTTGGAGGGAGACAGACAGGTCATCCTGGGTGACATGAGTGTTGATGGCTTGCCCAGGTCAAGCAGAGAGTGGAGCGATGAACCTAACTGAGGCTTCTGATCTCAGACTGTTATGTGAGCTTTTTTTCCTGAGCTTATATCCACTCAGTGAGATGGAAAAATACATTCACCATCATCGCAGGCATGAAAAAATAGTTTCGGTGTCCAGTGGATTGTGCCTGATGAATTCTCCCATACTGTTGCATTATGGGAACTTCCTTTGCTGTTTCTGAAAAACAGCAACTTCATGAATTGCCTTCCATTTGTAACTTGCCCTTTGAATGGTCCTACTCTGCCTTAAGGTAGTTGAAGAGAGAAGCTTACATTCCTGCTAGAAACAACCATGTGATGTCATCTCTGTGTGATTTACTATTGTCTCTTTTCTCATGTTAGGATCAGGATGTTCAGGAGCCTTTCCTGTGTAGGTTTAATACAGGCTGGTGCAGGGGGACAGTTGTGGTTCCTCATGAAGATCTGTGAATAAAATGCTTTAAGTTGCTCTTTAAAATAAGCTGCAAACTTGTATATCATTTTACCATCTCAAGATGTTTATTAGCTGTTGCTACAGTTGCAAGTCACTGTTCTGTAGATCAGAACTATAGCTAGATCCTGCATCCATGGCTTGTCAAGGGAAGAAATGAAAGGTTATATCAAAGCAAAACAACATTTCATTTATAACTATTAGAATTACTCAGAGCTTAAATCTGAATACTGTGGAACTCAGTGGACCTGGGATCAGTTATTTGCTAATTAACTGTTGCCATGGAGTGTACCTTGCCAACTGTACATTGCCACATCACCATACTTGAAAGTCATACAGAAGGGAGCATGTTAAAGTGCTCTGTATTAAGAAGCACAACAATGTTATTTCCGAACCTGCTAAACTGGCATTATCTTCTCTAAATTATTATATTTGGCTACTGTTTAGGGATGGAAGAATCAGAAACCGATAATTTAAGACCTTGTAGAATACCATTGTATAAGAACTTTTAGGTCATTTAAAGGATTTATTCCATTTTGGAAAGTGTTAGACAAAGAGAAATTTTTTTTTTTCCTATAAGAAATATTCTTGGCTAAAACAACATGCAACATAAAAAGTTTTTATAGCTCCTGGGACCCCCAAATTTCTGCTGTCTTCCCACCTACCTTTATAAGGTCATCTGGTTTTGTACATAACAATAACTAACCCAACTGCAGAGGGTGCCCATAATGCCATGCAGAAATATGGCTTAGGGGGCATATACAATCTTTTGCAGAATCAAGACTTCCATTTATCCTTCAACTAAAAATTATAGGAGTGCATTCAGTGATTACTAGTATCATATATAAGAGCTGACATCAGCCTTTGGCCATTCTTTACTCAGGGATNCTATCATGCTACAGTTTCTTTTGTTGAAAGAAAAAATCATGGCAGAATATGGTCTTTACCATCAAGAATGATTTCCAGGAACAATGTTCTTGCTGAATGTGGTATTTGGAAAAAATTTGACCCTAACAAGCAAAGAAATTTAGTATACACTTTCTAATATCTCACAGTTTGTCTGTAGTTGTGTGCTATACTGTTGTGAAGAGTTGGGTCAGAGAGTGACTGAGCTGGATGCCCTGCTTCGGCCAAGGGCATCATGAGTGAGGAAGAAGGAAGAAGACAACCTGGAGTGTNCCAACTGCAGAGGGTGCCCATAATGCCATGCAGAAATATGGCTTAGGGGGCATATACAATCTTTTGCAGAATCAAGACTTCCATTTATCCTTCAACTAAAAATTATAGGAGTGCATTCAGTGATTACTAGTATCATATATAAGAGCTGACATCAGCCTTTGGCCATTCTTTACTCAGGGATACTTATTGCAAATGACAGTTTGAGTCTACATAATGCTGCTCATATACATTTGAAGACTCTGCTTTTCAAAAAGTGCTGAATTTTCTACCATTGTTGGAAAAAAATTGATTTGAGCAAATACTAAGAGCTTACTGTGATTTTGACAGCCTCACTCACCAAGACCCACACTTTATTTGAAATTAATAAAGTTTGTTTTAGTGGGCCTAATTGAAGTAGTTCTTGCACTCTATCTGTCTTCTCTCAAGGCCTCAGGTGGAGTGTTGTCACTGTTCTGGGCACTCTATGCCAAGAAAGATATAAAAGAGTTGAGAAGGATCCAGGCTAGCCTAGGAATGACCCTGAGGAGTACAATGACAGAATTTAAACACATAAAAGGTAGGAAGAAGGGGAAAAGAGTAAACAAAAACTACCCACTTCTAAAGATAACTGAAGTCTTAAAGAAAACATTGAGGAAGGCTGCAGTATTGCTATACTGAAGATATTTAAGAACAGG
>VYZS01102758.1:0-21568 GCA_013400695.1 Neodrepanis coruscans
TAGTCTTCTGTTTCAGCAGAGCTGGATTGACAGATATTCTTCTAACTTAGATCAAATTCTAGCACTGAAAAGCAGTTGGAAAATTTTGGACATGGTATAATTGTTTCACCTCATTACAGCACCTGGTTAGAAGGATATGGTGATTCCCCTGCTTGCCATCTCTTTTAGGACTAACACATGTGAAGCAGCAAATGTTTGCAGACTTCAGTCCTGGGCTGAAGCTAAGGAAGAATTTGCTATATATACCCTACTATGAGGTGGATTCTTTCAGCTCACACCACCAGCCTTTAGAACTACTTCCACTTAATGGAGCCAACTCAAAGGAGGAAGGTCACAGAGTGTCCTTCTTCCTCTATGTCCAAATGTCCACTCTGTCCAAATGTTTCATTGCTCCTGTAAAACAGAAGTTGCTGTTTGCCTCACTGTGTCTTTCTTCCACTTCCTAAGATTGAGTTACCAGGACAACAAAAAAGGGTAGGAGGAAAGTGCTTATGTGTAGCTCTGCAGGAGTATCCTCTTTAGATTCCCTCCTACTGGAAGAGATTGGCAAGCAGTATCTCTTGGACTTCGTTTTCAACTAAAAAATGTTGGAAACCTTGCCCTCCACACTGACCACCATCCCTGCATGCCAGCAATGCTCAGTGAATTGGTGTATTCGGGTCCAAATGGCAGCTGCAGAAACATCTACTACCAAAATCAAATTGAAGGCATAGTGTTAAAGTAGCCACTGGTTTGGCAAAGTACAATAAAGCCACAGGATCCTAGGATGGGATGCGAATATCATGTTTTATATTCCCCAGGATGAGGCCCTTTTATATAAGTCAGCATCAAGAAGAGAGAAGTCGTGAGCTCCCAATTTCCTCAGAACATCCTCTTTTGTTCACATCTGCAACAGGAACAGAATCTTTGACCTTAACATGCACTTGTCAGTCTCAAGACCGGAGAAGTGGCTCAGGTCCAGTCCTGAGCTACTTTGTCATATCTGAGGAGCAAGAGTTCCCTGTGGCATTTGGAGAAAGGCAGAATTTGAGAACCATCAGGTTTTATTGTCAAATCCAAGGTTTGGGTAATCCAAGGTTTGGCTGTCAGGGAATTCAAATGTATTAAGCCAAGACCTTTCCTGATGTTCCTCTTTTCTCAGGCTAGGCTGCTGGAGCAGGGCAGATTCCCTGTCCCATGCTCAGTTTTCTTTCAACACAATACCTGACCACTGCAGCTTCAATGCTAATAGATCTTGGAAGCAGAAGGTTCCCTGTCTGTTCTGATACTCCACATTTGCTTCTGGAGTAAATGTGCTGCAAAGAACTCCACTCTGAGGGGCAGTGGCCCTTCCTAAGGCAAAGTAAAGATCAGGCATGAGGGAGGACTATATGTAGGCATGCTGCTTAGTCTCCTTGCCAAGAGGGTCCAAACATGGCAGCTTTTAGAAGGAACAGATGGCAGAGGATTTTCCTGTCTCCTCCAGCTTTGCCTTCAGAGCTCTCAGAAAAGCTGGCAACATGGGAGAAGAGTCAGAGGGAGGCATAAGCACTCTGCCTGTGCCATGTCATGCCCACCACCTCAGCTGTCCTGCCTTGAGCCTTCCTCTGCCTGAGGCTCCAGAGAGGAGTCAGGAAGAAGCAAAATTCCTGTCTTCACTTGGCATCCCACTATGACAATATTTGGTGGAAAAAATAAGAAATAATTTTCATTTCACTGCAAAATTTAAACTTGAGCTTGAGAGATTTGATGTTTTATTCAGCTTTTGAGGTCTCCTCTCAGCAAACAGGACAAGGGCAACCACATGAGCATGAGGGAAAATTTTTAAAAGATAAAGTGGGTTATAAATCAGAAACAAAAAGAAACCCTTCATTTATTAAAGCCGGGGAAGAAAAGGCATATGGAGGACCAGAGCAACACCCAGAGCTGAGCACACAGTTGCTAGTTCTGAGTATCTGAAAACTGTGCAGTGTGACTGCAATATTGCAGAACAGACTCTCAAAGCTACAACAGTTGCAGACTGTTCCCTTGTCCTGTCTTTTAGCTTTTTTTTAACAATATTTCCCACCACAACCATTTTATGATCAACTTGCAAATAGAAAAATAAACTCTCAGAAAAATGGAGGAAATCACATGGTCAGTACCAGAGGAATTGCAACAACTGATATCTGATGTGACAGGCCTTTAGGGATTCTATATATATCTGCTCTTAAAACTGGGCTGCTGCACCAGGCTCAAGAAATGTATTACTTGGAAACATCAAGCTAGGGAGACAGCTCTGGAATGAGAACATTTCCATGCTGGTTAGTTAAAAAGCTCTGAAGAGAAGAAAGGCCCTTTACTTGTTTAGCCTTTCAAAGGAAAAATGCAGGAACAGAGCTACTGTGGGTTGGACTTTTCTCACTGTGGTGCATGAATATTCTGTGTAATGCCCAAGGATGCTGTCCCTGCTTCTGGCAGAATTTGTCTTCAGAATACATTTTTTTCTACAATCTTGAGCATATTTTAAATGATGCTTAGTTACAGGTTTCTTTTTTTACTGTAGGAATTTAAGTGTGATACTAAAGTCTATAAATTTTAAGCCCATGTGAAATAGTAAAAAATTTGATGGCCAAGATTAGCTGCTAACTCTGAAGTGATTCATTTAGACTCTGATCTTGCAAACATGAGCTATGCTTAAGAATCAACATTGATATGATCAGGAATAGCTACTGAAAAGTTGCCTTTTGACTTCACTAGGATTATTTTTATTTGTAAGAAACTCGTGTTTAGCAGAATCTCACACAACAGTTGCAAGGAGATGAAAATATACTGCAGTATTAAGACTATTTCACCTTTCTATTTAAGCAAGTCTAAAACCTGTGATTCCTTTCTTCTAACAATGAAAAAAAATGTAATCATGTCTGGGATTAAGTCTGTTTAGACAGACCTCCTGTTATTGTTGCCTGTCTGCCTGACTATTCAGATTTGTCTCACAAGACAAGAAAGAATCTGTTAAACTCACAGTCAATACACTGTGTTTCCAAATTCTCCAGACAGAATAATAAATTACCCATGCTCTGATTTATATTAATACAGAAGATGAGGAATGGATACCGACTCAGTTCCTCTGATATCTGGCTTCCTTTCAGAAGGCTGATGAAACCCTCAAGTTATGACAATAAAAGAAAGGATCCAAGCTGACTTACCTCCACTTTCAGGAGTGCGCAGCCTTTCAAGAACTCTTGAATATTACTGATGCATTCAGCTTCATTTTTAGGCTCCAGGCAATACTAAAGAAAGAAAACCCACTGAGCTCATTGCATTACCTCCCGTGTTGCCTGTGTTGAGAAGGCCTGCATGAATATTGACATGTGCGTTTTATACTGAATTAGGGAAGCTTCTTCAGGGGGCGGGTGGGGGTGGCAGGCAAGCTGTTGAAGCAGGAAGAAAGCCACTGGAGGAAGTGATGAATACATCGAAATGGTCGGCATCTTGCTTTGAATGTCAACATATGACAGTGCCCCAAGTGACAGCGGGAAATTGGTGACCTTTAATGACACAGTGTCCCGAACCATCACGCGTGAGCAAAAGATAAGGAGCTGGGAAAACTGATTTTTGCATAATAAAGGCTCCTGTTTTATAGGGTGAAGAGCCTGTTGTGCTGTCTTTTTTTTTTTTTTCACTTTAGCCAGCTTCTCTTCTGCATTGCCAGTTCCTATCTGTCATTGGACTCCTTCCTTTTTTTTCTCCTGCAGTTTCTTTGGGACTGCAAATACACACCTCATGAAAATAACAGGAGACACTCATATGGCTTCAGTACCAATGGCTTTGCTGGCCTTGGGACAGATCAAACAACACGGATGCAAGAGTTATTGTTTATTCCTGCCCTAATCTGCTTCTCTGGTGTATTTCCTGACTAACAAAGCATTTTGCAGTAAGAGTTCTGAAAGAGTGAGTATGTTTAAAGTCGTAATTCATGATATTTACGTAAATATAGACAAACTGCATATCCTTCTATTCAAAATCAAGGTACTCTAATCTCTGGTAGGCCCAGTATTTCCTGCCACCAAATGAACACGTGTAACTCAGCCAACTGCAACCTTGTGAGGGTTGTGTTTCTAGATGTAGAGACAAAATCAAGGAACTAAAAGCTACAATCGCACTTTGCTCTGTTAGAAACTTAAATGCAAAGCATTTATCCCTCTGAAGCTCCTTGCTCCTCTCACCAAAGGAAAGCAGACCCAAAACACCCTGGGCAGCGTCTCAGGGCTCTGTCTCAGGGTAGTGAAATACATCTGAAAGCGTTACCTTTTCTGCAGATCCCGGAAGAAGTCGGTTAATGAGTTTACAAAGCACAGTTCCATCTTTCAGAGAAGTTTTCAGGAACTCCTCTGGATCATCTACAATTTTCTTTGGGGAATTCAAGACTCCTAACGAAATAAGCCACGTTACAGTCTGTTCCTCTGGATTCATGGTGCAGAGTTGTGGCGCTGGCGCCGTTCAGTGCAGCAGTGCCCTGGAACCCACATCCGTGATTGCATCTTCCTGCCTCTGCTGCATGCACAGCTCAACTGTGAAACTACTTTTTTTTTTTCTCAGCACAGAAACTCACTAAATCTTAGGAAACACAAGTAGTTCCTCTAAGGTAAGAAACGGTTTTTAAAGTATGTTCTTGCACTGTGTTAGAGACAGAAAAAGCAGATCTTTAACTAGATGTTTTCAGTATTATTGGAAACAGAAGGGTTTTATGTGAATACCTACTCCACCAAGAGTATCTTGCCTAGGGAATTCCTCATATGGCAGATGGCACCTATCACCTGGAAAACTTGGTCTCAACTTGGGGTCATTGCCCATATAAATAAATTTGTCTACACTGTAAATAATGAGGTATTTAGTGTTAAAAACTGAATTCACACTGATGATGATTTGGAAGAATGTCACACCAACTTTAAATAAACATCTGCAATTTTATGTGGCAACCCTAGTTATTAAAATTGCCTTTTATAGTAGTTTTCTGTTGTCTGATTTTTAAATTCTGTTCATGCAATTTATGCAAATATGTTTTTTCCAACTATTGTGTATAAGTGCACAAAGTGGTATTTTTGGAAGATAGTAATCTCTCAAAACATCTGGATAACTTCAAATATTATTTGGAGTTCAAGTCATCCAAAACTGAAATCTCCCAACTATTTGTCCTGTTAAGATATCCCTTTCCACCAGCTCTTCTGGATCTACTGTAGGCAGTACCATCAGATTTCCACCCTGCTAAGGGCAGTACTAACCATCACTACTTATCACAGCAATTCAGAACAGTCTTTTTAACTGTCCTTTCACCAAAACAGATGGTAAATGAAGCAATTGTGTTGAGGATGCCAAAGAAGTTGGAACATCATGGATTGAAGCAATCCCAACAGGAACAAATTATCCTAGAGACCAGAATTTCTTGGTGACAATGTTCTCAGCCAATTCCTCATCCTGTTACTTGGAAGAACTGTTTTCAAGGCATCAGTATTCCCAAACTGTTTAGGCTTGTGATTTAAAGGCTACAGAGAAACAGAAGAACAAAAACATAAACTCTACATGGAATGTGCCTGGACTTGTGTCTGCTTTCCAGGTGTTATGACTGGTACTGGAACTTTTTCTGGCAGTGTTTTGCAAAGTGCAGACACACAGTCTCCGCTTTTGTACTTTGTTTCTCCAAACCTGCAGTGCGCAAGACAACTCCTAAGGGTGATCTATCAGCTGGGGACAAGCATTTGTATATGGAGGACACTTCAGTCACCTCATCAGAAAAGTTTTTGACATAAAGAACAGAAATACTTCCAACATTTTGTGCAGATGGGCAGGTTTAGTCTCAAGACTATTTCACATGCATGATGGTTGCAACTACAATTAAAATACTTCCCACATCTTGAACACTTACCAACTGCTTGGAAGACTTGCAGATATATATATTCAGAAAGCCCAAAAATTTATGGAGTTTGTGCTTAGCCACATTAAGACCAACCTCACATCATTTTGAAAGGACCCATCTAAATACATTCCAGCTTGTTAACCCACTCCCACACCAAAATTAATTATGTCAAACCCAAAGCCACTCAGGAAGGAACAGGGTCTGTCTGGTCTGATCTTTGAAAAGGCTTCAATTTCGGCCCTTTGCTGAGAGGGAGAAATCAAGTGGAATTGTCAATCATCTCTTGTAGAGTTCAACGTAGTTACAAATACATAATTTAGAGCCTGACTGGCACCAGTGATGACTAAATAGTACTGTTGTTTAAAAAGTAAAAATAAAACAGGGCATGTGTCCTAATAGCCAATGATCAAGTAACAGCACACCCATCATAACTGCACAGCAACAGGACCAAGTGAACATGTTCAAAACCCATTCTGAGTGGCTTTCCTTAAAGTCACTCATGTTTATGTAATTCACAACAACGCCAGAGTATTTGTGTGCAGCAGAATCTACTGACACATTTCAACTACCGATTTCAATAAAGTTTGACTTGGCATATGTGCTAGTAATTTAAATTGAGGCACATTCTCATTATTTAACATTTTAGGCATCTTTTTCTTAATGATAGCTGCTCTGTTGGCATTACATTTTATGTAGGATGATCCAGGTCAGACCGAACAGCAGCAACCAAATAATAAGCTACTGCTGAAATAGGAGTCTCTTAAATAGGACAGCATATTACTGTTTCTTGCAAGAGAGACATTTAGATGACATTGTAGCAGTTAATATTCAAAGATGAAACACAAGTAACCTTTTGCACTATTAAAGTGTCTCCGAGTAAGAACTGTAATTAAAAAAAATACCAAAACCCACAACTTTTTTTAAGAGTAAATTTATTAGCCCTGGTAAATACTGCAATTCTACCCACCAGCTATGTACTCACAGACTTACTCCTAGAATCTGCAGCCCCCATAACTGAAATTTAAAGTGATATCCTCACCTCAAAACCCAAAGATTTAAATCCATAGTCAAGGTATATATTCTATTTCTTCTTTAGCTTCTCATTTAAGAAATGGAAGTTGTTTAAATGAGATCCCTTTATGTCCATCACAGAAGTCAGTATAAACTTTATTATCCATGATTAAGTACTTCAGTCAATTTGAAGTTATAATTTCCTATATGAAATACCAGTGCTTTAGGATTTCTCACATACACTGGCTCATGAACATGTATCTAAGATAAAAATGCATCAAAACCAAGGTGAAGTTTTGAAGAAAGCATCGACTTGCAAGAGATGCAGTGCTGTCTGGAGTACACACTGAACACACATTATTCTGGGAATTAATCACTAACATTGTCTCAGTACTTCCTTCCTCTCTCGTCCAGAAGACCTGGACAGAACTTTAATGTAAGCACATAGTACCATTTCTCATGGTTTCTTAGTGAAGAATTATTTGTAATAATTTGGACCTCTGTATTTAGAGGACTAAGACCCACTTCTGTGTAACTTGCTCTTTTTTCAGCATAAATGGCAAGTACCCGTGTAAAGGGCAACCAAAGTATTCTTCTGCTGCAGAACATACTGGTGTGTGTACTGACCAACACACAGGCTCCCTCCGGACACTGGGAGGATGGTCAGCTATGGCAGACAGCAGTTGGCTTCCACCAGGAATTTTTTTTTTTTGTATGTCCAAAAGATTAGTAGTGCTACTTTCAAAGGCAATTCCTGAATGTTAACACAACCCTCTAGAACAAATGGTGGGCAACACCACACTCAAAAGCCAGGCTGTATCAGTTGTGCTTGGTTATCCTTCCATTTTCCAGCACATATCCACTGCTGCACTGCCACCTTCTAGTCACCACAACTGAAAAAAGGAAACTCAAGTTAGTACCCTCTTAGACACCAAGAGACAAAACATTTAAATGATCTTTGTTTTTATATACACAATAAATACATTTCTATTGTATCTGATAAGTCCCAACAGTATGAAAGTAATGAACAGCTAACTGCAATAACCAAAATGCCCTGAGGAATTACTTGTATTACTGCACACTTCTTGTACAACACTCTCCAGGACAGGTACCAAGTTAAGCTTCTGCAGTTCTTGTGTGTATTTCCCCTTCCAAACTCTGCCCACCACAAAATCCCACCAGCTCTTGGATATTTCAGCACGATACTCAGGAATCCTGAAATACAGCGATATACACACTGGGACTAACCTGCCAGTAATGCTGTGCTATGAATAAAATAAAACTTGCAACCAAGGGAAGGCAAACAGCTGCCTGAATTACTGCAATTACATCCTGATTTTTCACAATGTTATTACCTTCTTTGCCATGAGTTAGGGTTTATTTACTGCTCCCTAGATTCTGGTACCATCCATGAGAGTTAAGAATTTGGAAATAAGCTGCAGAGAAGGCTGACAGTGTGCTTGTGGTCTTTAATACATCCATCAATTACTACATGGCCAAAATACATGTACTAAACTGAGAAAAACCAATTTTTTCAAGAGGGCAGCTTTTTCACATGTCAAGAGCAATTCAGCTTCAGCTTCCCAGCTAATAGAGAGAATTGAGGCACATACACAAAAAAGTTGAAAACTTTCTCACCCAACCTGTGCAATGGCTTGGTAACATCCTGGAATGTGTGTTAAAGGCAATATTCCATCTCTTTATCAGAGGATTCATGATCTGGATCTGCCTCAAACTACAAATTTAAAAACTGACTCCTTCTTTTCTTGCAGCAGCAAAAGGGAAATGCTACTTTTAGACACATTTCCCTAATCCACTTCAGTGCCACACCTAGTGACATCAGTAATTCTTGAATGAAAAACATTTTTTTTCATCTTTAAAGACACACCTATAGTTCAAATGGTGTTCTTTCAGTTAAGATTTAAAACTGAAATACTCTAACGGTCACTTTTAAGAGGAACACAAAAAGAAGGTCTGCATTTGTTGGCTGAAATTTTACCAAGTGACAAAAATAAAAAGATGGGGCAACAAGCTTTTGTTTCGGTTAAGTCTATGCTTCCTTTGACTCAGAACAGAAAATACTTTTGATGATTCTGTGTTCAATCTGAAATACAATTTAGTACCCTGAAACAATTTTTCCTTCGTTATCAAGGTAACAGCAGCCAACTTATGAGGAGTATTTACTGAACATAACTGGCATGTTCTAAGAAAGGCATTCCACATTTATTCAATTGCTGTTGCTGCGATCCGATAAAAAAATAAATTGTAACCCAAGAGAGGCTACAAACATCACACAGTATACAACAGAACCCATCTTCCCCTCAAGACGGGAATTCCCTGAAATCAGTGACTATGCCTCAGGTAAAACAACACTGTAGCAACTACAGCTTTTTCTTTTTACCATTTAGAAGTTGGTTCTTAAAACCAGAATTTGAAACTAACAGCAAAATAGGTTCTTACATTTACAGAGACTTCTTATGCAAATACTTGTCCTGGAAAATGAGTTCGTCCTTAGCCTTCCATCTGTATTGCATTTTATCAGCTTTTGCACACATTCAGAAGTTACTTTAATTTTTTACAAACAACTATTTAGTACAGCAGCTGTTTTTTCTGGAAAGCTCTACTAGCTTCACAGCCATTACCACTTTCTCTTTTTCCTTACAAGTTTTCAGAAAGTCATTCTTGAGCATAAAATCTGACAGTTGCTCACGAACTACTTGAAAGTAATTTTAAATGGGTAGGCTTCAGTCAGGGACACAGCTCATCCAGAGAGTTTTAAACCATTCTGGAGATGCCTAAAGTTTAACATAATCCAAGCACTTCTGCAGAGATCAATTCCTAATCCAAGATTATACTCAGCATAATTGCTCATCTTGCACATTTAAAAGACTGATCAAATACCTATACTGACATTTATTATTGCAGTCCAGGTTTTTATGGTCTGCTTTATGGATTTTTTTAAGTATTCTCTGCTACATGATTTAAAGTGCATTTGTAAATGCATTTTTGCTCAGCTGTACCCAAATTGAACCCATTTCTGCAGATGAGTAGTTTCCCACTATCATTCCTGATTGGTCATTTTACAAAGCCCACTTAACCCTCTTCTTGCAAAATTCAAACAGTAGTCAAAAATACTGCTCAGCCACAAACCTACAAACACAATCTTCCTTCCAGCTATTACACTACTGCAATATTTACCTTATGCAGTAGTACAGGCATCACTCATCTTGGCCAGCAACACAGACGAACCAGCATTACTCCAGTGGCATCTTCCAGAAGTTATCACCCTGCAACTGAGAGAAGATAAAATAAACTGAGAAAAATACATTTTACAGAGCAAGTCAAGCTACAGTGCTTCCCCCCATTTCAAAAACATGACACAAACTTGGGTTTGCAGATTATTCTGTTTCAAGTTTTACTACTTCTTTAAGTGGTGGAGGATTCACTGGCTTGGAATGCACTGGAATGGTTTATAAGTTGCATGGCTTATGGATTCTCATTCCTGTTCAATGGTGCGCGGCCACGTTAAATCCATAAGTTGAATGACAAAATTTACTGAGGACTAAACAGTAGTACAAATGTTTTGGGTTTGTGTTTTTGTTTTTTGTTTTGTTTTAGTTGGAGGTCTTCATGTTTACTATTTCAAGAGCATCTTTTGAACTTCATGGCTTTACCCGAGCCATAACAACTTGCCACAGGTACTGGGTATCCCTGTAACGCAGTGTCAAACTAAAGAGAGTCAGGCATCCAACTAAACGTCAAGTCTGCAATGGTTTGCTTCAAGCTCCCAACAGTCAAGCTGATTATCTGTCAATCTAAACCAATTCCTGATTTCACAAGGCCTTAATTTTGGTAGAATACTGTGTATGCAGCCTCTTTAAGCATCTTCACTGAAAGATACTGGGCACAAAATACCCCCTCCCAACCCTACGTGGCAATAGTCTGTTTACAGTGAGCTGCATTACATCTTTAGTTTCAAAACTGGTGCCATAAATGCTTTTATCCAAGAAGAAATGTTGAAATTTGGAGAATTTCTAATGGATTGGAGCATTACTCTTTTGTTTTTAAAATCTAAACAGCATTTCCATTGCCATGACATGCAGCTTGTCTTACTCTAGAGGAAAGTAACTTGGTTTAATTTTGACTTAGACTGAAAAACTAGTTTGCTTTGCTTACCATCTTTGCTGTTTCACAGGCATTTGATGCTTTAAATCAGCTGTGGAATGCTGAAAGATTCACTTGTTTTTAGGAAGCCATAAGCCTTTGAGAAGTTGGAGAGAAAGACTTCTTTGCTTATCTTATTTTCTCCTTTGGAATCAAAGATGTTCCTTTAAAAGTGAAACACTACAGAGTTGCAAAAATTTGAAACAGTATGAGTAAGCATTGTTTTGCAGCTTCTTTGATGGAATTGGTCAATGGTTTGTGGGTTTGGTTTTGTTTTTTTAAACAGTATTCTGTAGCTGACTTACATGTACATGACTTATTTGGAAGGGAGATCTTTTTAAACTCCCCCTGAAAGAGGAGGAAGGTAGAAAATAGCATTATCCACTTGCTTTTTCGGGTTAACTGAATGAAATCCTCTCTTTTTCTTTACACAAGGATCTGAAGGCATTTTGTACCAGGAACACTGTGACTTCAAATTCTAGGCACAACTGAGCTTTATGTGGAATCATCCCCACCACCCTCCAAATCACAAGCAATACTTTCAGAATGAGATGTTGAACATGTAGAACAATCCATCTCCATGTCAGATGGTTGGATGTTGTGTGGAAGATCTTAAGAACAGCTTGTTCCATTCATGACGAAAATCAGATGGTAAGTGTGGCATTTCAGGGAAACTTTACTTTGAAAATTACAACACTAGTACACAGCTTATACATTTAACATCTGCTTTCTGAAAGAAATGTTAACAATTTTGAAATGAAATTAAACATTGTTTGAACTTTTCCTCACAAAAGCATAAAGTCATGGAGGGGGAAAACTTAACAGGCAACAATAAAAAAAGGTTAAAAACAACTTTTCCTTTTAGTAGTCCTCTGGTAGTAAAGATAGAACAACTTCCACATTTGAGAAGTAATCTGTCTTGGTCCAAAAGTTTGAGAGTGTTTTTTAGTATCTGCTTCTGCCTCCACCTCTATCGGATCTGCTTCCGCCACGGCCACCACCTCTGGGTGCTCCGCGGCTTGAACTACTGTAAGAATCCCGAGGAGGTGGATAGCCCCTCTCCATGGACGGGGGCAGACCCCTGTCTTGTCTTCCGACACGGTCACGGCCACTTGAGTAGACATCACTTCTGCTGCTTGAGTAACTTTCTCGGCTTCCATATCCATCTCGTGTGCTGCCGTAATCATCATACCGACTGCTTCCACCATATGATGGCGGGGGCCCTCGTGCAGGTGGAGCACTACGTGAGTTACCTGCAGGGTCAATGGTCAGGTAATACGGCAACACCGTAAGTTATAGAGCACAATTTCAATCTGAATTTACAGAATTGCTGTATTTAAATGTTTACTGCTACTCTTTTGTATGTATTGAGGTGTTCTTAATAGAATCTGCCACATTAATGGTTATTTTAAAGTGGGGACTGCATAGCAGGCAGTGAGTGGATTTAAAGACTCTGAAGGAATGAAGACGGTGTTTGTTTATTCAGGCAGGCTCTTTACTGGGTATTCCAGAACAGCTTGTTATTTTAGAGAAGAAACTCAGCCATACTTTCCAGAGACAGTTGTAATTCTGAACTGTAGACTTTGCTTCTTTAGCTTATTAGCTTATTTAACAAGATGACCAAATGATAACCAACAACTGCACTTTCACTGTAGGGGGAAAAAAAGTGTGCCACTTTCCCCTAAAACACAAGCAACCTAGTAGTAAAAGTCAGATTTTATGACAATTACATGATCCTCAAAATGGATTCTTACCGTAACTCTCATATGAATCTCTGTAGGAGCCTCCACTTGGATGATCCGAGTAGTCTCTGTCACGTCCACCACCGTATCCATCACGATCGCTATAGGAGGAAAGACTACTAAGACTTAGTACAAATCAGTTAACAGCCCAGCAAGAATAAAGTGACAGGGAGAAAAATCCAACAGTAGGTACCTGTATCCCCTGGAGGGGTACTCGTCACGTGAGCTGGAGTGACCGTAGTCCCGATACGCGTAGTCCCGCGGAGGTGGCGCGTAGTCCCGCGTGTCCCTGGAACTGGGGTAATCTCTGCTTGAGTAACTGCAAAGAACAAGAATTGACATGTTAGCCATAAGAGGATTCTGCTCTGAACAAAAAAACAGCCCACCAAAATAAAACAGTAAGAGAATTTACCCATCTTTAGTGCTATAGCCATCATCTCTTGGGGACATGTAGACATCTCTCCGTGAGGGCATTGGCTCTCTGCGGGGAGGACCTCCGTAACCATCCCTTCCACGTGACACAGGAGCTGGAGAGAAACAATCTAAATTCAACTTAATTAGCACTCAGTCCATACAGATGACTCAAGACACGTATTAATAAATTGTTTAGAGCAATTTAAAAGTATCTCTGCAGCCTACACTTTCTGTTTATACGGTTTGAAAGCTGTTTGGCTTGGAACATACTTAATGACCAAGTTGTTCCAAACAGCTACAAAACTATATTGTTTTGGAAGTAATTGAAAAGTAGAATACTACACTAACTCACATCAGATTGAAGTTGGAACCAATGATTTTCATCAGTTCCTGAAGGAAAGCTGCTGTTACAGCTGACCAAGCTACTAATTAAGTCAGAAAGTCCTTACCTCTTCCTCCCATGCTACTGCTACGCACTGGTCCTGAAGGTGCAGATCTTTTAGGTGGAGGGCCTCCACTTCGTGGAGGTGGACCTCTTTTCATGGGAAGGGGCCCTCGAGAAGACCCTAGAAGGATAAGCCATGAAACAATTGTTATTTCTGTGATACTCACCTGCATGACCCTAAAGCCTGAACTACAATAACCTAAGTGCCATTATTACCACTATGTGACCAGTATACCTCTAAC
The DNA here is from genome assembly GCA_013400695.1 of Neodrepanis coruscans. NCBI lineage: Eukaryota > Metazoa > Chordata > Aves > Passeriformes > Philepittidae > Neodrepanis > Neodrepanis coruscans. The sequence goes on from VYZS01102758.1 coordinate 13,894, forward strand.
ATTAAATCTCAAAGCCTTGTCTTCTAACCACTACTAAATGCTACTAACAGAATTGAGAGCCCAACGTTCCACAGACTAAATTCCTGTCAAGAACTAGCTTTTAGAACTTATCCAAAAGCCACAGAGTGTGACAGAAGGGGAAAAGGACAGCTGATATCTGTAATCAGTCACAGCTTAAATGCTCAACAAATTACTGTTCTCAGAAGACAAGAGCCACCTGGGAAGATGTACTAGAGAAGAGCCTGCAGAGAGGGAAGAGAGGCACTGCAGAGTCTGTAGAACCTGTTACACAGACTCTTCAAGACAGAAGTTTCACTATTTCCAGAGCTTTTTCTGAATTACAGCTTTTACTTTTTTACATCTCAGGTGCTGCTTGCTTGTTCTTTCAAGTGAGAGTTTTGATACTGAAAAGTCTGAATAAATAGCTGTATCTTAAGGAGTATCCAGTATCAAGTAATGTACTATCCTTCCACTTCAGAAAGCATCAACTCAACAGACTATTTTATAACCACAAACAAGGCTTAGCTGCCCTAACTCCCACTATGATCTAGAAGGATCAGCCCTGGAACTTCCTAGGTTTAGTCCTCTTGCTACTAAGAATGAAAGGCAGTTCCCTTTCCCTGGTGGAAGAGATTCACTTTTTCAACTTGAATACCAGAAAGCTTCCTTTCTCACGTGCAAGGCAGGAGTTTTGCTTTTCTTTCATAGGCAAAAGTCAAGTGGAGTGTTAGTTGTAGAAAGGAATCTTCACATTTCAAAGCATTTTCTTAAGGTGTACTTGCCTAATCAAAAATTTTGACTAAACTGCCGAGATCGTATTTCACCATTTTAACAAAGAACAAGGAGTGCACTATTTGGCTGTTTGACTTTTTTTTTTTTTGTTTGGCTTTTTTTTTTTTCCAGTAGGATTATTGTCATCTTCCAATGGGATTGTCTTGTATGTTGTCCAAGTATAGAATGAGAGAGGTCAATACATACCCAAGTGACTCCCTCTTGAAGGTGGTCCTCTCGCGCCACTTCCGCCTCTTGCGCCTCTGAGGCCCCTGGGAGGACCTCGGCTTCGGGGAGGGGGTGGCGGCCCACGCCTACCCCCACTCTCAAAGGATGGCTTGGTGGCTTGTTCCACTTTAATTGCTTTCCCATCTAATGACTAAAGAAGAAGCTGCTTTACTTACTGCTCAGGCATGCCTGTATTTCTTAAATCAAGCCCCTCTTGCTTCACTATTACAGGGCTTCCATTTTATAAGTTAGAGCAACTCTAGAACTGATTTCAGTCTTCAGTATTAGTACTCAGCAGCATGTTGGGCCTAATTTCAATTTCTAAAGTACTTCATTCTTGTGGTATTGACGAAAACAAAATACAGAGCAGCATCAGAAAGGGCTTTCAGTGAAAACACAAGTGTCCAATGATTACGGCAGCCCCATGTCATTTATTCTGTAAATGAAACACGATATATGATCTACAATTTACTTTCAATTGTCATGTACTTTTGTACCAAACTAGGACTGCACCAGTAGTTACAGGATTAAGCTGAAGGTAACTTAGCTTCAGTTGGTATTTCTGGCAATGGGGAGGCCGTTTAGTACATTTTCTTGATGTCCTGATAAACGGTGATCACTGACGTGTTTAGAAGCAATTTCAGCATTTACACAGCAGACTGAGTATGACAATTCACCCCTTTTTTCTAGTGTTTCAAGCTGGGTTTTCAAATCAGGTCACCATTTACTCTATCACTTGCTTTTCCAAAGTGGAGGTGCTTTGTGGTAGGTATTTTTGTTTGTGGGTTCTGTTATGTGATTGGGGGTTTTGCTCAGAAAAAGTGTCAGCCTTCTCTGGAATAGACCTGCAATAACAGCTTGCTATTACACCTCAAGCATGAGCAGGTGGCAACATATGCTGAGGAACTCAACCTAATTAATCGAATTCCTGTATAATCTCTCAGGCACCACATTTGCCAATTACAGCAGAACCAAGATCACAAGCTCTGCTGAATTTAGGTTACTGCACACCTATCCTGGCAAACATGGTTTATTTGCCTATTTTAGCAGTTATTTAACTTTGCCATAGCTAATTAATCAGGCAGGAAGTGTGGTTCATTGCACTTTGCTGCAATGAATGAACACAAACATAAATGCTAATAATGTCTTCATCTGAACTGATAGTGTTTTACTGGAGTACCAAATCTTTCTTGCTTTCCACAAAACCTACCCTCTCATGTATTCTGCCACATCTAATTGCAGCTACTGTTTGAAGAAATCTGTGTGTACCTACACAGGTCCAACTTGACCCACTGTGAGGGAAAGATGTAAGAAATACTAGCAAAATCATACTGGTCTTGGCTTTGACTTAATAAAAATATTTTACTTACTGAAGGTTCCTCAGAAAGCCTTTTGGCATGACAAGCTGAAACATTCCAGGAACATTAGTACCTCTAATCACTGGAACATCTTAGTTTGTATCATATTGTTTTGCCATGATAATTCATCTCTCAGCCTCATTGTTCTCAGGACAGGAACAGTGGGCTTGAAGCCTGAAGCTTTGTACCATGTCCACTGTTATCCTCAATTTCATGGCATATTCTTGACAGCTTGAGTTTAGAAAGCAAACACCATCCCCCTCTGCAAGCATGGGTTCTGAAAACCTGCATGCCAAGCTCAAGATTTCATTTCTTTTAGGTAGGAGGCACAGTTCTCTTTATTTCTCCTCCTATTTTCTTCTGCCTTGCACTTATGCATCTTACCCAGGCAAAGACAGGTTTCCTTGCAGACTGCTTTACACAAGCAGTCTTAAAACTATGCCTTAGGTCCAGAAAGACCTTTTATTATGTCCAGCAATATTTTTTTTAATCAGAAGTTGTCAAAACTTGTCCTATTTTAAAGCAGAGGGGATAATATTTTACAGGTTCTTAGCCCAAAAAGTCTTATCAAACAGATAAAACTCACACAATCAAAATAAAGCATTTTCAATGAGCTCAAAGCACCAGCTGTCAACATGAACACTCATCAGCTCCTGTTTATAACCTTGACTCAGAGTGTTACAACAGCATTTTTAGTATACGAGCACCAGAAAGTGGAGTCACTTTGGTGCTAAAAAGCATGAAAGGCAATTTAAGATACAAGTAATTTAAGGACAGTAATAGATTGGCAATCAGTCTCCTGTTTTGGCATGAACACTCTGTACAGCTTTGTAAGGTGAGACAGGAAACCTTAACCAAACACAACTGGAGAACTGTCCTGCAAACTGTTCCACATTCCAACAGAGATGATGAATGAAGTTGGTAAAGTTTTGGGAGTGGGGCAAAAGTCAAAGTAGTTCCAGAAATCTGCATGAAATGGGACCTAACACCACACAGGGCTTTCCTCTCCAATGGATCATTTCACTGTTGATGCTGCAGTGACTCCACCATTTCTGCATCTTTCTTGATGGCAGAGTGGGTTTCCCTTCACCATATATATTCAAGAATTGAAGATCATTTCTTATCAGGCCAAGCTTCTACATATTTATCACTTCTTCACCAAAGAAACAATTCAGTTAGAGGATGACAAATCTTCTGCACTGCTGAGTACAGTTTACACTGTTTGGATTGCAGCATTTGCTTCCACTCTAACACAGACCAGCTGCTTGGCAGGTCTACACTGGAATTAGATCTTTGACTTGTCTTGGATCTTTCCCGTAAGGTCATCCTCTCCTTAATTATCCATTTCATCCTAAGGATTTAAGATCAGAAGGTCATGAGAACAGCCTACTGCACTGAATGACCAGTAGAGATTTGTGAGTGTCCACACTTGTGTCCAGATAAGGATGTGCATTTAGTAATATCAGGATGTAGACTTGACTGCTATGAATTAAAGTTCTTCTTTAAGGCTGGTAATCTGCTGATAAAGTAATTGTACATTTCTTCTGTGCTGCTCAGACATGCTAACACTGATACAGTTCTGTAGACAAAGTAATTGAAATGAGAAATCTCCATCCCAACTCCAAAATAATTATCTCCTGATTTCTTTCTGCAGGACTGAAGTGAATCTTCAATGAGCAAGCTTTGACTTGTCTATGCTTGTCCCAACTTAAAATGAAACAGTGAATCTCCTTCTTTCCCTCCACTCAGATGGGTGAAAATGCTGGGTATGAAATTTTCATGAACACTTGCAAAGTGAAAAAATAAAATGTCAATTCATTCTTGCAGAATCTACTGAGTTGGTCTCTTCCAGTGGCTCCAGCCTGGAATACTTTTGTGATGACAGAATGAGCAAGACACTGGCAATGCAGAACTGCTCTCCCTGGCCAAACAGGTCACCCAACTCCTCATACACTGCTTGAACTGCAGGCTGCACAGTGCTTCTGCTGCTGCTGCTTAAGTGCCTGGAATTCTCCAGAGTGCTCCAATCCATCCTTTCCAAAGGGACAGGAAAACTTCAGGTTGTGATTTAGGACAATGATCTCTTCCCACAGCAGGCCTTGAACATCCCTCCTCCTCAGACCTTGAACGCAGTCATTCAGGGGTACCAGCAGTACCTGCTGCCTGGAAGGTTTTCTCAAGTTGAGTATGAGGCCATCTCATGAACATCTTCCACATCCATGGCCAAAGCAAGCTGGACCAGTGCACATACTGGCCAAATCCCAACTGAGGATATTCTATTGCACTATTTGCTGTCCAAATCTCAAAGCAGACAAAGGTACTTGTAGGTTTATAGTGCTGAAGACAAAACCATGAGGACAGTGACCCACAAGGCAATCCTTTGTAGCCTCTCTTGACAGTGACACAGATGGTGCATTCCAGAACACGCAGACATTACCTCAGCCACAAACATTTTCTCATTTAGCCACTAAGCATTACTTTCCTGAATATTTCCAACGTGACCAAACACATGGCACAACATTCAAGATAGAACAGTTGGTGATTATTTCCGGAGGGATTTTCATTTGCAAGCTGCACTCCACAAACACTTAGGATTAGTGACTGAATTCCTTTCAGTCTGAGAGTTACCTATTGGTGCTTGAAGTTACCTTATGCGAGGATGCAAGGTAATGACTACTTCAGAGGAAATTAGAGTTTGAACACAGCACTAAACAAGTCTTCAGAACTGTGGCATAGCACATAATGGAGAAACAAATTCAATAAAAGGAGTACTGGTATAGAAAGGACATGATCTGAATTTGTTACTCTCTGCCTTGACAAAAACCATTAACTTGTTCAAAAAGGAAGCAAGTCTTCAAATACAGTAACACTAATGGTCATGAGGTTATCCTGAAGCACCCAAAAACATTAAGCAGAAACCTGCTGCAACACGAAGTAGTTTTACTATTTGTGTTCACCACAAACACTACAGCAAGCTCATTTTCTTATTCCCAAACTTGCTTTACTTACTGACTGCAATAACTGACATTTTTCTTTCACTTCACTGTCTTATGCTAACCAGAAAACCGACATCAAAATCCCAAGTGTTAATTAACTACAGTGGAGGATTCTTCACCTCACACCAACAGCATCTCAAGAGACTCTGCTTAGAAGGCCAAGGCAGTGTGACCTCAACACAACTGCTCAGATTTTGCACAGGAGGACGAGAGTCAAAGCAAAATGAACTGAAGTGGCTTTCACTGCCTGAAGAGACAACACCTCTGTGAAGGTGACAATTGTTGACCATTAAGTTGCCAACTCCCATCTACCTTTTCAAACACATGCAACAACAGACACAGGTCACAGCAGCCCGTGATTCTCTGACAAACTACCCTGGTATTGGTCTCAGAGCTTTTGCTCCAAATTCCTGTATTTTTACAAACTTTACATGTATGTTACTTCTTTTTTAAAATTTTATCACTGCATTTTAGGGGTAAACAAATAAATCCAGCTGCTGGCTAACTGCAAAGCTATGTCCCATTAACTGGAAAGGTGCCTCTCACACGTGCCAGGCAGATTGATGCTGCAACTCACAAATGTAGGAGGTTACCCATAGAATACCAGGTAGCTCATCAATGCTCCAGCACAGCAGGGAAGTCACATTCAACCCATGTTAAGGGAACCATTATTAGTTTTCAGGTAAGTCACTTCCCTGAAGTGTCATTTACACAGTATTGCATTCAAGTACAATTAAAAAAAAAATCCAGACCAAACAAACATTAGGGACATGCAAAAAAGAGCTGACTGTTAAAAAGCCCTCCATCAGCAACTAAAAACAATAAAAAGAATGTAACTGACTGAAAGCCAGACTTAACTTTCTACTGTCAGATCTATGACCAGGAGAAAGCAATTCCAGCATCATGGAGACAAGAGATACTCTGCTGAATTTATATGACTTGTCTCCAGGACCTTGTATTCCACTGGCTTTCCAACTTTTATTACAAATTTATTTGCCCCAAAGATTAATCTTGCTGGTCAACAGCAGCAACATGTAATTGGTCTGAATTCCTACCTTTCCATTCATGTCTCTGGCAGCATCTTTTGCATCTGCTGGACNCTTTCCAACTTTTATTACAAGTTTATTTGCCCCAAAGATTAATCTTGCTGGTCAACAGCAGCAACATGTAATTGGTCTGAATTCCTACCTTTCCATTAAAGTCTCTGGCAGCATCTTTTGCATCTGCTGGACTCTCAAAGGTGACGAACGCAAACCCTCTGGACTTGTTGGTTTCCCGATCTTTCATCAGAAGAACTGCAGAAACAAAGTCGTGTCACCCTTTCCCATGACTAGGCAAGAACATTTAACCTCCATTTAATCTTTTAAGCTCAGAACTTCTTAGAGGACACGTAAGCACCATCATTTCAGATGATCAACGCCAGAAAGTCATCACAGCTCTACTGCTGTTTTTGTCAGTATTACCTAAAAAAAAAAACCAAACTCTTTTTACCTTCCACGATGCGTCCATATTTGCCAAACACAGCCTCAAGGGCTTTCTCATTGGTCTCTGTGTTCAGGCCCCCAATGAACAGCTTCCCAGGACGGTCTGCTTCAACCATCTTGATGCTGTAAATGACCTATTAAAAGAACAAGGCTGATATTAACAAAGCAGACTGCAGCAGAGACTTTTGTACTGCCTCATGGAGTATCTACAACTTCTCTCCTCAAAAGCACAGAAGAATTTTCTTAAACGAGACGTTAGCTAAGAAGATATGAGGTATAACGCACATGGAAGAATCACAACCTTTTTGTAATGGAACCAACTTGAAATGCTAATGCTTTTAATTACTTCTTCGAATTATGCAGTGTATTTCAAAAATATTCAGTTAAGTCTGGAAAGTGGAACAAAACAATTTAGATCAAGGAACATTTCAGAGGTGCTGTTCTTTTTGCCCTCGATGGCAACCCCGGCTCTCCCTGAAATTCTATCATGGATGTTTCAAGAAATTTGCTTAATATGTATAAGTAATATAAAATAATTAACTTTTAAAGGCATATCGGGCCAGTATTCCCCAATTAGCATCACTCTTTGCATTATTCCAAGCACATCGAGCCTATGCCAAGGTCCTGGCCTACACATCGTGCGAGAACAGCACCACTGCATTTCCACACAGCAACGCCGCGGCTGCAGCGGGGCGAGCACGGGAGGGCTTAGGAAGAGAAAGACGAGGAGCCGAAGACAAAGCCCAAGCTCTCCGTGCCTGGCAGGGCGCCCGGAGCCTCCGGACAAGCGCTGCCCGCTGTGTCCAGGCCGGTGGCGGGAAGCCCCGCGCCGGCCCCC
>VYZS01102761.1:14914-26644 GCA_013400695.1 Neodrepanis coruscans
TCTGTTTCATCCAGCTGATGCATTTCTCTCTGCTTTACTTTCCTTGTTCTAAAAATAGGTTGTCATCAGAATAAGAAACAGGTTTTGAAGACCTTTTTGCTCATACCCACTTTAACTATGAGGACAGACAGAACAATGTCAGAGTAATAACCAACTCAAGAGTCGGAATCAGAAAACATGTTGTGTTTTCAGCATTTACATTGCTCAGGAGGTTATTAGGCCTCAGTTATTAGTAATTAGTAATGAAATTAATATTTCACAATAAGATGTTAAATCTTTGCAGTTTATTCTGCTATCTCACATTTTTAAAAAATGGAAAGAGTAATGTTACTAGAAACCTTAAAAAAACATATTTGTTTGGTTTTGCCTTCACAGCAAAGTTTCCCAACTTAGCATGCTCCCAAAGCAATGGTCAGGTGAAAATATGACATGAGGCTGTCACAGGGTTAGGTATCTTGTAAATCAATATGACTAGGAATTAAGACATTTAGATTGTTAGCTTACACATGTAAAACACTATGTAAAAATACGCTTGATAACTAAATAATTGTGGTATTTTAGGACTATAAAATATGGATCTAACCACATAGCAGGAATGGGTATTTTACATGGAACTATCGATAGAAAACTGTGTATGTCAGTGCTGTGTAACAGACAGGATCAGTGCTTCAGGATTTTTGTTCTTCTCCACACTTCATAAACCCATCTCAAAGGTAAAGGAGTCAGTCAGTCCCCAAAACAGTCTCACCAAAAAGCATGCACTGCTGTTTGGATGGCTGCAGCTATTTCATCATCCCTAAGGAGGACAGAAAATACACATGTACTTTCAAAAAGGAGATAAAGTAAACCACACTGACTGGTTTGGCTGTATGTTTACATTTACAATATTCTTTATCTTAAGGGGTTAACTTGGCAATTTTTTAAGATAGCTTTCAGTTAAAAAAAAAAAAACCAAACCAAACCAAAACAACAAATGAACCCAAAACCCAGAGAACACCAAAGGATTGGGGGTGGTCCTGGTGAACACCAAGTGAACACGGGTCCACAATGTGCCTTGGGGCAAAGGACACAAATGGCATCCCAGGCAGGAAGGTAGAAGGCCATAATCCTTCCCCACTACTCAGCACTGGTGAGGACACCCCTGGAGCGTTGAGTCCAGTTCTAGACCCTTCAGTGCAAGAAGGACATGGACATACTGGAGAGGATCCACCCAAGGGCAACAGTGATGAAGAAAGGGAAATATTTCTCCCGTGAGGAAAGGCTCAGAAAGCTGTGAGTGTTCAGCCTCTACAAGAGAAGGTTCAGGGGAACTCATTAATGTATGCAAATACCAGAAGTGCAAAGAGGACAGAGCCAGACTCCTTCCAGAGGCACCCAGTGACAGGATGAGAAGAAACAGGCACAAACTGAAATTCAGGAGTCTCTGTCTGAACATCAACTTTGTTTCTGTGAGGGTGATCCAACACTGGCACAGGCTGCCCAGAGGGGTTGTGGAGTTTCCCTTCTTGGGAGATACTCAAAAGCCACCTGAACATGTTTTTGGGCAACTGGCACTAGATGACTCTGCTTGAACACAGGGGTTGGATCAGATGACCTCAAGAGATCCCTCCCAATCCCAGCTGTTCTGTTACTCTGTGATACATGGAAGATTCTTTCTCTACATAGTGTTCATCACCTGCAGGACTGTGCTTAACACTTCTAATGGCAATTTGGGGGCAATTTTTTTAAAAGAACAGCTAGAGCCCTAAGCAGACATATGTTTGTCACTTTAGGCCATGTCTGTTATACAGTTAATTTCTCTACAGCAGAAATTTTCTTTCTAGCCACCTGAATTTTCTCACAGAATGTCTCTACTGTGCTCCTTTTTCCTGGTAGGTGTTTGTTCAAATGTTGTAAAACCTAAGATTGCAGAGCTCAGATATTAAGAGACCTTTGATGACTGATGAATGTCACTGGAAATCTGTATGTACATAAATCCTGAACTAAAAGATGCATTGCATTCATTTTACATGTGTGCAGAAGATGAGCAGATCAGAGACTATTTCAAAGAAAGAAAGGCACATGAAAGAAAGATAAGCGACATACAGAGATGGTGAATATGATGTATCAAATTCATTGTGAATCTGTAAGGAAAAGAAATGCACTTCTGCATTGGTTCAGTCTCAAACTAAAAAACTATGCCTTCATTTGTGGAATAAAAATACGCAGAAAAGATCCTATTTTTAAACCAATAAGATATTTGAATACGGGTACCACACACAGGAAAAGTGAGATCTTCACTGGTATCACACACTGAGCAAGAGTTTAGCAGCTCCTTTCCTTGCAGTTGGTCTCTGACTCTGCCCATTCACACACTATATGTGTGTGTTATAAGCTATATAACAAATTTAGCCACGTGGTAGAGGTTGTCACTGGAAAAGGAAGCAGGAAGGAAAGCTTGCAAGCCTTACCGACATTATCAGTGACTGCAGCACCTTGATACAGGCCAAACACAGGCATTCTTTACATACTGGAAAGGAGTGTGTGCAAAAGATTACCCCTTTCCCTCCATCTAATACCATGCCTAAAAACATCTTGGGTTATTTCCATATCAGGTATGACTGTAGAGGAGAGTCTTAGTGTCAAACATATGCTTGAGGTACCTCAGTAAGACTTTTCTTTCATTTAACAAAAATATCTTATAAGCTGCAGGATTGAACCTCTCCATCAGAATACATTTATTTTGAATAGAGGCACACAAGAGAGGAGTCATCTTGGAATAAGGCTATGCAATAATGTGCATTAAATATGTTGCATTTTAACCAATACATGTTTTGTTACACTATAGGTTTCACAAATATAGTTGTATTTTCCACAAGTAAATTTATGTCTACTTGAAAGTGCCCCATGTTTACAAATGTATGCTGCAAAAGCAGACAAAACTCACTACAAGAATGCAAATTCCAGATTTGTGTGTCTTAATAAGAGCTTAAAATACTACAACTTTTTAGTGGGATTCATCTCTCTTCTGATTTGCTGTGAAAAATACACTTTGCAGTCATGCAATAACATGAGGCACCACTGNCCGTGAGGAAAGGCTCAGAAAGCTGTGAGTGTTCAGCCTCTACAAGAGAAGGTTCAGGGGAACTCATTAATGTATGCAAATACCAGAAGTGCAAAGAGGACAGAGCCAGACTCCTTCCAGAGGCACCCAGTGACAGGATGAGAAGAAACAGGCACAAACTGAAATTCAGGAGTCTCTGTCTGAACATCAACTTTGTTTCTGTGAGGGTGATCCAACACTGGCACAGGCTGCCCAGAGGGGTTGTGGAGTTTCCCTTCTTGGGAGATACTCAAAAGCCACCTGAACATGTTTTTGGGCAACTGGCACTAGATGACTCTGCTTGAACACAGGGGTTGGATCAGATGACCTCAAGAGATCCCTCCCAATCCCAGCTGTTCTGTTACTCTGTGATACATGGAAGATTCTTTCTCTACATAGTGTTCATCACCTGCAGGACTGTGCTTAACACTTCTAATGGCAATTTGGGGGCAATTTTTTTAAAAGAACAGCTAGAGCCCTAAGCAGACATATGTTTGTCACTTTAGGCCATGTCTGTTATACAGTTAATTTCTCTACAGCAGAAATTTTCTTTCTAGCCACCTGAATTTTCTCACAGAATGTCTCTACTGTGCTCCTTTTTCCTGGTAGGTGTTTGTTCAAATGTTGTAAAACCTAAGATTGCAGAGCTCAGATATTAAGAGACCTTTGATGACTGATGAATGTCACTGGAAATCTGTATGTACATAAATCCTGAACTAAAAGATGCATTGCATTCATTTTACATGTGTGCAGAAGATGAGCAGATCAGAGACTATTTCAAAGAAAGAAAGGCACATGAAAGAAAGATAAGCGACATACAGAGATGGTGAATATGATGTATCAAATTCATTGTGAATCTGTAAGGAAAAGAAATGCACTTCTGCATTGGTTCAGTCTCAAACTAAAAAACTATGCCTTCATTTGTGGAATAAAAATACGCAGAAAAGATCCTATTTTTAAACCAATAAGATATTTGAATACGGGTACCACACACAGGAAAAGTGAGATCTTCACTGGTATCACACACTGAGCAAGAGTTTAGCAGCTCCTTTCCTTGCAGTTGGTCTCTGACTCTGCCCATTCACACACTATATGTGTGTGTTATAAGCTATATAACAAATTTAGCCACGTGGTAGAGGTTGTCACTGGAAAAGGAAGCAGGAAGGAAAGCTTGCAAGCCTTACCGACATTATCAGTGACTGCAGCACCTTGATACAGGCCAAACACAGGCATTCTTTACATACTGGAAAGGAGTGTGTGCAAAAGATTACCCCTTTCCCTCCATCTAATACCATGCCTAAAAACATCTTGGGTTATTTCCATATCAGGTATGACTGTAGAGGAGAGTCTTAGTGTCAAACATATGCTTGAGGTACCTCAGTAAGACTTTTCTTTCATTTAACAAAAATATCTTATAAGCTGCAGGATTGAACCTCTCCATCAGAATACATTTATTTTGAATAGAGGCACACAAGAGAGGAGTCATCTTGGAATAAGGCTATGCAATAATGTGCATTAAATATGTTGCATTTTAACCAATACATGTTTTGTTACACTATAGGTTTCACAAATATAGTTGTATTTTCCACAAGTAAATTTATGTCTACTTGAAAGTGCCCCATGTTTACAAATGTATGCTGCAAAAGCAGACAAAACTCACTACAAGAATGCAAATTCCAGATTTGTGTGTCTTAATAAGAGCTTAAAATACTACAACTTTTTAGTGGGATTCATCTCTCTTCTGATTTGCTGTGAAAAATACACTTTGCAGTCATGCAATAACATGAGGCACCACTGCAGCAGAGTAGGTGGCAGGAAAGGGGCATCAGTGAAGCCACCAGACAGATCTGTTAAGGAGGAGCCTTCCCCCTGTTCCTATGTCCTCCAGGCTCACCCAGGCTGCCAGCTTCAGCTGCAGGAGAAGTTATGGCCTTGAGAGGGAGAGAATGTGGTATAAAATACAGCACTTGGCAGTCTCCCTTTAGACTTACTCATATGGAATAAAATCAGAGGAATTTTTTTTTAAATAAAATGCATTGCACGTTAAGTACATATTTGAAATCAGCAGAATTTTCTTCACTATAACAGAAGTTATTCTTCATTATAACAGAATTAGTTTAAGCTGTATTTTAATTTGCGTATGGAATCTCTTAGTTCACAGTATCAACTTTTTTTTTTTTTTCATTCTAGCCTTTTAAGAAATTATTCCAAAGGTAGAGTGAAACTGTGGGAAAAAAATATTTTAACTTTAGGAAGGAACACCTCTGCATGCAAGTTTCACTGTAGCAAAAGCCACGATGCATTTCTTTTAAAAGTAGAGTTCACTTCTACTGGTGTAGGGAGGCTGTGCAGTTATGTTAACTAGAACACTGATGTGTTTTGCCAGCTTTAATCACGCTGAAAACCTCACAATACATGATACTTTACTTTAAAAGCTAGATGCAGCAGACAATGAAAAGTCTCATGTGTTTGAAGAAACCTATTTTCCATTGAAATAATTGGAAAATATTTCTCTTTTATATAGTGGTTGAGCATCAGGATCTCTAACACCAGTACTACATGCAGTTCACTCCATCCTAAAGTGCAATTGAAAGCCTTTCCAAAACTCCCAAGGAAATTGTGCTCCACCCCTTACTTACTCCCCCTTCCTCATAATTGTTAAGGAAAACAGCAATGCCATTACAGATCACTAGAAGGTTAAGTTTTTAGGGACGACAAGACAGGAAATAAAGTTAAGTATAAAAAATTTCTTAAATCACTGTGGGAATTTTTTGTTTTCTTTTAAACTTATGGTTTCCGAGTACTTAAGGAAAAACAGCTGTGAGAGTCATTATCACTGCTTCCAGGATACTCACATGTGTGCATAAGACAAAAAGAACTTGGTATTTTTTCCCCAGTTATTACCACTTTCAGCTAGAATGAAAAAAAAAAGATTCTCCATGTAAGGAACCAGGTTTCTTTGGGGGTTTCTGTAGGAATGAGAACCTCTAACATATGTTATCTTTTCCCACCTAATTACAAGCACTGTTGAAAGTTTGCAGCAGAAAAAAAGAACATGATCATGTATGTACCTCCAAACAATGTTTTACTGGGACTCTGCAGAAAAGGATCCCATATGTCGCTTTACCTACACACAGAGAAACCTGTCAGCCTGTGGGAGCAGTCCAGGGAGCTGCCAACACATTTTCCTAACTGAGACTAGTGGACAGCCAACTCTATGTTCAAACTGTCCTGCACAGGGCCAGGGCTCCCCAGAGACATACCTATCATGAAGCCTGCAAAATGTCAGTCAGCAGCTGAAGACATTACCTGTCCTGACAAAAAGGTGAGGAAAACAATGAATCCCAGTGCAGCCCAACATGAATTGAATTAAAGGGGGTAACAAGCAGGTATCATTCCTTTCAAGGACTAACTACACTGATGGAGCTGATGTGTTACTTTAAGCACTCAGGTCAGTTTCCTTACAGAAAAAATAATGAGGTTTTTAAATCCTATTCAAACCCTGTGAAAAGACAAAACTTAAGGAACAAAATAACAAAATCAGTTTGAAAAGCCATACAGAATGTCTCCACACGTTGTGTGCTACCCAACTGCTTAACGTGAAGGCACAAACGAAAGGGAGGAATAAGCGGATGATGCCTCAGAGTGCGAGGTGAGCACTTGCCAGTTGACTTACTTGACTGGTAACAGGAGCACAGTCTCCCTCTCACTGCTGCCTGGCTGCTCTCTGTCCCGTATCAGTAGGTCAGGTTTCTTTTAAGATTGTAGCCACCTTGACAGACCAGGAAAAATAATAATTTATTGCACTCCAAGACAGTTGTTTGCAAACACTGCCCCTCAGCTTCCATGGAATAAACTGGGTCTGCGCCCGCCCCCACCTCACCGCAGTCCCGTTCTTTAAAGGGGAAAAAAACGAAGGCAGCTGACAGAAATTTCTCAAGACCGTCTCTGGGACCCTGCAGTCGACCAAAAGGTTTATTACTAACACACTGCTTCTAAACAGAGGCTGTTTTCTCTACATCTTAGTACGTGAAAGTCTGAAAACGCTGGTTTAGTCCGAGGTAGTGCTTTTCCCTCCTCACAATTCTGTCAGTTTCAGGCAACACCATCAAGGCCCCTCGGACGGTCTCTCACCTTCCGCCTGAACTTCTAGACCGCCTTAAGTTTATATAATTTTTAACTGGCCCCACAAATCCTCCCACACCTTTACTTGTCCTCCTCCCCCGAGAGTCTTCACATGTTTGAAAAATACCGTGAAAAGTCTCCCCGACTCGTTCCTCGGGCTCCTTCGCGCCCTCAGCTCCCGCTCCCGCGGGCAGCGCCAACCGGGCCCCGCGCCCTCCCCTTAAAGGAGCGGCAGCGCGGAGGAGCCAACTTTCCAACGGGGATTTTCATCAGGGCACCAGAAAAACGGAGATCCCGGCGTTACTTACAGGCCCATCCATATAGAATACTGCGCAGCCTGCCTGCACTCACCTGCGGCATGTGAGGGCACAGGCAGGGCTTGTCTCCGCAGCACAGTCTGAACTGGCAGCAGCTCACAGCAGCGGGACAGGGCACCTGCTACCCAGGTCTCTGCTACAACGCGTTAGCAGTAAGTGAAATAAGGAGCTGGAGTTTGTACAAAACGGGCTCGAAAGTGTTCACAGGGCTGCCTGCCCACAGCCCCTTCCGTGTGGTACGGGTAAAGGAGAACGTTTTGAAAGGGAGCATCTGTCCCTGGGGCTCCCTGTCCTTCCCACTTGAACAGGAAATGTACCTTCTATTCCACCTCGCACAACTGTGCAGCAGAAAGCGGAGCAGAGTTGTGAGAAGCAGCTGCCTGACTCGCATCTCGGCTCCAGCCGTGCTTCCCCTCGGAGGGGGCGAGGGGCGCGGTGCCGTGCTGCAGGCAGTGCTTGCCGCGGACCAGAGGCGTGGGACGGCCGCCGAGCCCGGAGCAGACAGGGGAGCTGGCCAGCAGCCCCTCCGGCGGGGCAAGCTGACTGCCATTCCTGCCTGTGGAATGGCACCTCCTTGCCGTGTGTAAGAAGCTCCAACAGTCTCTGAAGGTAGGTCTGGTCTGCCAAAGCTGGGAAATGTGAAGAAATATTTAAAAAGTCAAAGGCATGTGACATGTCTAAGGAGATCTTGGAAATCTGAATAGTAATTTTTTAATGCATGGAGCTGGCAGTGTGGGCAGTTGCAAGTTTATAGCGCTTGCGCAGCTTTGTTGCCCCACAGTCAAGGCCGTGTGTCATGCACCTGCAGTGAAGTTGTGCACTTTTCTTCGTGTCTCTGATGCCATGTGCTAGTAGCAGCTGTTCAGTACATATTTTAGTTTGCTGTGAGTGTACCTCAGATGTTGGTTTATGTATTCTTTAAGAGGCCACAGCTCCTTCCAACACTGGAACAAAACAAGAAGGCATTTCCTACTAGAGCCCCGATTTAAAGAGGTCTTCATTTGCACATACACACTCTTGTGCAGCCTAATACTTCACCTAATAGCACCACCCGTGAGCCCTAATGCATAAGAGCATGCCTTTCATGTGTCCATGTATGCCATTGCCTCCTACACAGGAAACACAGAGCACTTCACAGTACTTCATTTGAATCATAGAATCATAGAATAGACTGGGTTGAAAGTGACCTTAATGATCATTTTTTTCAACCCCTCTTGCCATGGGCAGGGACACCTTCCACTAGACCAGGTTGCCTAGAGTCCCTTCCAACCTGGACTTGAACAGTTCTGGAAATGGGGTATTCAGAACTTCTCTGGGCAACCTGTTCCAGTGCCTCACCACCTTCATAGTAAAAAATTTCTTCCTAGTGTCTCATCTAAACATATTCGCTTTCACTTTGAAGACATTTCCCCTTCTCCTATCACTACATGCCCTTGTAGTCTCCCTCCACCTTTCTTGTAGGATTCCTTCAGGTAATCAGTTAGGTTACCTCAAAGTGTTCTGTTTTCCAGACTGAACAATCTCAGTTGTACTCAGTCTTTCGGGAGAGATGCTCCATCCCTCTCTCTGATCATCTGGGTGACCTCCTCTGGACTCACTCCAGCAGGTTGATGTCCTTCCTGTGCTGAGGACCCCAGAGTTGGATACAGTACTCCAGGTAGAGGTCTCACCAGAATGATGCTTTTACACCCTATAAAAATCTATCTTTATTCAGTGAAGAACACTGAATATTCAGAGGGATCCATTTGAATTTCTGTATTTTAGAGAGTACCTTAGATTTAATTTTCCAATATAAAGGTCTGATCCAAAGCTTTGTGAAGTTCATTAAAATCTTGTTTCTGGCAGGCACAGAACCAGTTTAGCTCTTAATTTAACTCACTGACTGTCCTGATGTCAGGTCACAGATCCAATTTAGTTCTGACTTTCACTTTCCCTAGTTAATCTCATTTGTGAATATTTCCAACTGTCAGGAGTTAGACATTCATGTTTGTGGTGGGTTGACTCTGGCTTGATGCCAGGATCCCACCAAAACCACTCTGTCACTCTCCCTCCCAAATGGGCAGGAGAGAGAAAATAAAAGACTGGGATGTCAAGATAAAAACAAGATCACTCAACAATTACACTCACGGACAAAACAGACTTGACCTGGGGACATTAGTATAATCTATTACCAATTGTTCTGTTAACTTAAAAGCTACTAAGCCCACAGAGTCACTTGCTCACTCCCCACCAGTGGAATGGGAAGAAAATTGGTAGGGTGAAAGCAAGAAAATATATGGGTTGAGATAAAGCCAGTTTAATAGGTAAAGCAAAAGCTGTATGCAGGAGCAAAGCAAAACACGAAATTCGTTGATCACATCCCATTGACAGGCAGGTGTTCAGTTATCTCCAGGAAAGCAGGGCTCCATCACACATAGCAGTGATTTAGGAATACAGACACCATCACTTTGAATGTCCTCACCCTTCCTCCTTCTTCCTCCAGCTTTATATGCTGAGTGTGATGTCATATGCTTTCGGATATCACTTGGGTTAGTTGTGGTCAGCTGTCTCAGCTATGTACCCTCAGAACTCCTTGTTCATCCTCAGACTGGTGGAGAAGCAGAAAAGCTCTTGACTCAACAATAGCAAAAACATCCCTGAATTATCAACATTGTTTTGGTGGCAAATATAAAACACAGCCCCATGCCAGCTAGTATGAAGAAAATTAACTCTACCCAAGCAAAACTCTACCCCAGCACACTAATCAAATCATAGTAGGAGAAATATGAGAAATTAAACCAAATTTTAAAACACCTCTCCCCTCCTTTCTTTCTGGGCTTAACTTTACTTCCAATTTTCTCTACCTCCTCCCCTCCAGAAGCACAGGGTATGGGGAATGAGGGTTGTGGTCATTTCATTACATGTTGTCTTGGCTATGCCATCCTCCTCATGCAGGGACTCCTCACACTCTTTCCCTGCTCCAGTGTAAAGTCACTCTTATGGGAGGCAGTCTTCCAGAAACTTCTCCAGCATGAGTCCTTCCCACGGGCTGCTGTTCTTCACAAACTGTTGTAGTGTGGGTCCTTTACACGGGGTGCCATTCTACAGGAACAGGCTGCTCCATTGTGAGTCCCCTGGCATGTCACAAGTTCCTCCATGGGCTGCAGGGGCACAGCTGGCTTACCATGGGCTGCCCCACAGGCTTCAGGGGAATTTCTGCTCCAGCACCTGAAGCACTTTCTCCTTCTATACTGACCTTGATGTCTGCAGAGCTGATTCTCTAAGAGATTCTGTCTCCTCTGCCTGGCTGCTATTCTCAACAGGGTGGTTTTTTTTTTTTCCCCTTCTTAACTATGTTATCCCAGAGATGCTGCCACTATCACTGACTGTCTTGGCCTTCGCCAGCAGCCTCTCCTGAAGCCAGCTGGCATTGGCTCTATTGGACATGGGGGAAGCTTCTGAGAGCTTCTCAGAGAAGCCATCCCTGTAGCCCTTCCTACCAAAACCTGGCCATGCAAACTAAATACACTGTTTTAAGATCTCCCTCAGAGGATTCATATCTCTGTAGGCACATGGTAAACATTGATTGCAGACTTCAGTGATTTCACCTATTTAACTTTCACTTTCTTGTTGTATTTAGTTACTTTTTGTTATTTTCAGAAGCAGAAATCGTCAGCTGTGAATCACTGTATTAGTATATTGCATTGAAGTACAAGTTTTTAATTTGCAATAGTTGCTTATTTATTTAAAAAAAAAAANTTATAAGTGACCTGTCATATCTGATGTTATGTTGCTGACATGTTAGCTTCACTAATGGTGAGTTGTAATAATCTGTAAAAGTATGTAATTTTTTGGTTGTTGCTGTTACTGGTTGTATTGTAATACTGGTTGATGCTATTATTGATTGATAACATACTATTGATTGATACTATCTTATTGATTGCTGACAGTAATTTGTAATAGCTTGATGTATATATTTATTCACATTCATTTATTAATAATGTGTATTTGCTAGTGGTGATGTTTGTGGTGTGTATGGCAATCAGTAATGAAGTAGAGGATAAGGCCTTCATGTTCTTGTGTACTACAGGACCCTGTGAACCCATGGTCGTGACTCTACACGCTGGAAGGCCAGGTAACCCTTCAGGTTGTGATGCTTGGGAAAATCACTTCACCTCCTATGCTCCTTCCCTTTTTTCTATGAAATTATTTGAGTTAAAACTGTGT
>VYZS01102762.1:355-26715 GCA_013400695.1 Neodrepanis coruscans
CAAATAATTTTAGAGTCTGGATATACAGCTAATGATTAAAGGATTAAGTATAGGTACTACTTACTCAGTACTGCACTGCCACACATTGTGTTTCTGAACTGTTCCTTATTTTGCAATAATGGTATCAGAAAAAACAGTAATTGAGTTACGGTAATACCATTATGAGTCAAGAGATCAGGACAGCATGTGGTTGTCCCTGTACAGAGAAAAAGACTTTATTTTTGCTGATTGTTGAAGACTTAATATTACCACCAAACCCATTTATTGCAGCAGCCTTTTCACTTCTACCACTGGAATGTGGGAAAGTTCACATCTCCCATAGCAGGTGTTTCCAAATGACAAACTGTAACTATACCTGAAGGCAACCTTACATTTGCATTTGCAATGAATTCTGTGCAAGCACAAAGCCAAATAGTTACAGTGAAACTCCCAGAAAATAATAATTAAAAAAAAAAGTATCACAAGTATCTCAAGTTGTCCTCTTGCTTCTGCCATCTACTGGTCTGAGCTGGGTTAACGAACACAGTCTAAGACTATGTCCGATTTACCAAATTACACACCAGGCTTCTAGGTGGAGGGCTGGGCTTTAACCACACATCTGCCCTTTCCCTAAGGTACAACTATTGGCTTCAGTTTGTCAGTCTTTGGAATAAGAAAAACAGTAATTTATGTTAAATCTGCTGCTTAAAGTGGTTCAAAAATCAATGTGGAGGTGAAGAAAGTATGCTTTCGTGGGTGGCCTGGCCTATGCTTGATTGGAAGGATGATGCCTGCTCTGGCAGGTTTCCAGAGTTTCTCAATCTATGTTAAAAGCAAAGCCTTCAGTTTCCAATAAGTAAATCGGAGTATTGACCTCAGCATGAACTGGGTGTACCACACATCAAATTATCTCTCTACATATCTCCATATCTCCTTCCCTTGTTTCTCACACCTATGTATTTGTTGTCCGTAAAACAATGTATAGGGAGAAGAACCTGTAATGATATAAAAATACGAATAGGCTTACTGCAATGTATTGGATGGATGAACAAGATCCCTCTCTAGGAGCAGCAGAAAGTATGAATGTGAAACATGAACTCTTTTCAGCTATTGATCTGTGTTCAGTTGGCAAACAGGACTAAAACTACACTGCTGAGTGCTACAACAGCACAGAAATATCTGGAATAGGTCTGGAGTAACAGAAAGGTTTTGCTGGAACAGAACAGAGCAAACAGGGTAGTTTGCCTGGATGCACAGACAGCACTGAGAGGCAGTTTTCAACTGTCCCTTAAAAGCTGTTTCACTGCATTCAGACTCTGAATTATCCCTACAAATATCCCAGCACCAGAGCAAAGGTACATGACCACAATTATTCGTAAAAGGACTTTTTTTTTTTTTTTGCGCTGATTACTTACATATCCTGTTCACATGCTGTCCTCTAACTACTCTGCATTACTTCTCTTTATTTTAGTTGTCGAGCTTTAAATTGCTCCATTGATGACATTAACCTTTGAGATGACTTTCTGCAAATTTTTCTCCCTTTTCCTACCTTAACTGCTCTTCTCTGTAGAATGGGCCCTCTCCTTGTTATTAACTGAAAAGATGTGGCAAGGGCCTGGTGATCTTTGCTACATTTTGAATAATTAAGTAGCATTTCCAGAATAGAATTATAGAATGGTTTGTGTTGGAATGAACTGTGAAGATTAACCAATATCAGTAAAAGTCAGGCAAAAGAAATACAGCTTCTAGTAACATAACCAGTAGTTTCATTTCACTATTTTGAAGGATTAAATATAATTGATTAAATACAATGATGCATAGTCAGTATCATTCAGCTCTAAGGTTAGTGATGTTGTTCTTTGCCTGTATAATTTAAATATATGATGTTAATTAATCTTAACAATTGATATGTACTTAATCTCAGCTAAAAAGCAAAATATTTCTTACTGTTCCTCTATATTCATAACAAGCCCTAAAATATCCTGAAAGCACTCCAATAGAAGAGTACTTTATTATTTGAAATGCAGCCAGGGCTTAGAAAGCGTGGAGGGTGGAATGGTGGCTGGAAGCATCAAATATCAAAGCAACTTTTATGTTATGTATGTCTAGGCTTACAAATGACAATAAATCATGCTAAATAAGCAATGCCACTGAGTAAATCAAACAGTACATAGCTGTGATTCCAAATGTGGCATCTGTCAAATGCTTATGACACATCTACTCTAAATCCTAATAATACCATCCAGGCTACAACCAAATGCACACTGTGAGAGGCACTCCTGCATGTTGCAGTGAGATGGAAGCCCCTCTCTAACCACATGCATTTCAGGACTTCATACAGCATGGCTCAGCTATGTCAGCTGTTACAAAACACACGTACTCTAGGCACTCTGCTACAACATAAACACAAAATTAACACCGAATGGAGGCAGAGACAGGTACAGATTGAACATACAAACACCAATAGTGTTGCCACTGATTTTAATTACGACATCAGTTTTCATGCTGAAAACAGCTCAATATCCAATTCAAAATGAGCCATTAAAACCACTTCTAACACACAGACCAAACAGGTTTACACTCCAGCCATTTGGCCCTGTGCTGACATTTTCCACCAGAAATCGATTTCATCATAAAAGATACAATATTCCTGACAGTATTAAATTTATTCAGTCTCTATTTGAGACTAAGAACAGTAAAAATCAACACAAAACAAAAACAATTCCTCCCCCCCAAAAACCGCCAAACCCAAAAGTTCTTTCTACGCCTCTGCTGTCCCAAGATGCTTTCTATTCTGGTCAGTGAACTACATGACACTGGGGTTCTGTAAGACACCTCCCTCCCTTCCTCCTCTACCTTTACTCTAGATTGGTTGTATATCCTCATTGTTATGATGTAATCACTACTAAATAAGCATAAAAGTATCCAGGGACCACCCTTTTTGATAAAACTTTGTCCACAACTCAGTTCTAGATGTCTTCTTTTTGAGTTCCCCCATGCAAATGCACTTTCTCATGTATCCAGCTCCCAGTGTTCCTATCTCCCGGCCTCATTGCAACACCAAACACCTGCCAATTCACATCTCTGAACAGGAAAAGCTTATTAAATCCACAGTCTGAAAATTTATTCCTCTAGGATTTGAGTACCTTCACCTTCCCTCTGACACTGTATGTAATTTCTATTTTCCACATTTACCACACTCTAATTCTTTCCTTTTTCATGCCTGATACTCCCCTCATTTACTCTCACATGCACTTTTCATGCATCCCCAACACTGGGAATACCTTTCCCACTCTCCAGAGAGCAGAAAACTGCTGGTGTAGGTCAGCCCTACACCACCAACCCCCTCTGACACCCTTTATGGACTTGTTTTTTTCAAACCCTTGAGCCTCCTACAACACACTGTAAAAAAACCCTGAAATCACAGTCTTTCAAGACTATACATACCTCAAAAGTTTGAGGATCTTCTCTCACCCCACCTTTCTCTGGAATACCACGTGGTCCTTCCTACACTTCCTTATTAAACCTAGGTGAGTTCTGGCTAACAGGTAAGAGCCATCCACAAGCAGGGATGCAACCCATTTACCTATTTGCAGATGTCTTTCCACAGCAGTATTGCCAGGTCCTACTGCTCAATGAGCTCAAAAGAAAAAAACAGAAGTTCTGTAAGATAAGCACACAGCTTCAGTGGGACCGCTCTCAAATGGATAGGAGAAAAGCCTTCAGAGAAAAGCTTACACAATTCCTACTTAACTTTCACTTTACCAAATTTTGACACTCACCAAGAAAAAAAATCCGTAACTCAAATAATTCTTATTCAATGTAAATACTTCAAATGATGCCCAAAGTCTGGGATGGATTCCCCTCTTCCAGAGCTTTAATGCCACAAAACTATGCCTCTAATAGTGTTCAAAGAACTATGCTTGCATGAGGTTTTACATAACCTGATTCAAACTGTCCTTTCTAAACAGCAACACAGAGACAACAGTACAAACAATACAAATTACCCACTGTGCATCTTCTTCCTTAAATTTTGTAATTCATAAATTGTTGATGTTATGCTGTTAATTATTAATCAGAGCAAGAGGTCTTTAGCACAGGAATTCAGCTCTTGGGAAGAGCTTCAAAATCTGCCAAAAGAAAGTAATACATCCAGATATAACAAACATATTTGATTTGGATGATTTCTGGAAGCAGACCCTTCCTTCTCTGTCTCACCCTGAGCTGGAGCTTGTCTCATGTACAGTGCAACCATCCAGCACAGCTACTGCTGCCCTCATTCAGGCACTGCCGCTTCTGCTGGCATGGGCTGCATCAGTGCTTGGGAATTTGGAAAGAACATTTTTACTGCAATATTTAGACAGATAAAAACTGAAGAGCTACGTAGTCCATTTTGGCTGATCTTTTCCCATGTATATTCTGTAAAAGATAAAGAACCCATTGAATTTTAAAACTCCCTTTCTTCAAGTGTCTACATACATATATACACACATACATGTACACACAGAAACAGTGATACGCAAAAAATAAAGGGAAAATAAAACTCCTGAATCAAGCAGGGCAGCTTAGAACTCCTGCAAGATCTTCAGCTAAGGTGCTGTTGTATGACAAGCTTTTTGAGACTCTCCCTCTAATGGAATACCATTATCATATACACAAGCCTTGCAGCACTGAGGCCTCCTGTTTTTCCATACACAATTTTTAAGGTGCTTTGGAAAACGTGTCTTATTCATTTTGCATATGGACTTAGAGCTTAATTTAACAGCTTTTAGAAGTATTGTTGGGACAGTGTTACATTGAGAAGCCTAAGAAGAATGCAGGTTATGTGTCTGTGGAATGGCTTCTCTCTTTTTCCCATCAGTATAAGACCTATACCAGTGTCAGCTGCATGTCTTTCCCACTTTTTATTTTCTGTGCTTAAAACTTCAAAATGTACACAGTCACACAGTGCCTCAATTTTAATTTAGTGCCTTAAAAAAGCTATTTCCTTGAGCAATCCAACAATAATTTACAAGCACATTGTGAAAAAATAAGCAGACACCAAACTTTACCTGTGTAAGTCAGTGTGACCTACTCACATGTGGCCTACTCAACATGACCTACTTGTGTGAGTAGGTTTGAGTAGGACAAAAAAAGTTAGACATCATGTGCTCAGTAGTGGATGCCAGCATTCAAATAGGTGCTGAATATTAAGGAGTAAGTGGTGCTCCCATTATAAATCCTTTCTTAAGAAAACCCCACTAGGGGTTCACTTTAAGGCTTTCTATCTGTTTCTTTAGCAAACATGCCCACTAGAGCTTAAACCCATGGTCTGGGGTGCCCGGCTAACAGGTAGGACCTAAATCACCTTTCATTACTACAGAAATTACTCCATTTCCTCACATGAACTGATGCATGTTTTTCTGGCTATTCAAAGCAGAAGTTTGTTGGGTTTTTTCCTTCTTTTTCTCTAAAGATGTAACTCATAGGTCCCAGGTAGGAACCCTGGTACCTCAGTGTCAATCTCAAACATCCATGAGAACCAGACCTACGAGCTGACCCAGGCCAGAACAGTGCAGGGGCACTAAAATAATACCCTAAACCATAGGGTACATATTCCATCAACCATCCACTATGACCTGCTGTAGGTGGTGCAGGACTCTGCAGTATGGTCAGGACTCAGAATAAAAAACCTTTTTTACCATAGTCTCTGTGATGGTACAAACACTTTTATCCCTGGTCCTGTTACACTTATCCGTATAAGAAAATGGGTAGCAAGACACAGAGAGAATAAAATTATTTTCTCCATTTAAAGACGTATTTCAGAAGAAATATATTTTGTTATTTTCATTACCAAGGCAACAAAATGCTGTGAGTTTTACATTTTAGTAGCAAACTATTTTAGTTCCATTTGTTTCTGTAATCAAATATAATAGTTTACTGGGAATATAGTGAATACGAAGGTTAGGGCTGACCCCAGACTGCTGGGCAGCAAGATGAGTGTAGGAACTCACCTGTTTGCTTTACTCATTGTCAAAAATTAAGTGCTCAGGGTGTCCTAACGCTACACCTCATGTTAGCACAGGACAGAAAAATAGGGCAGGCAAACCTATACAGTTTGGCATACTCCAATGCATGCTTTGGCCACTGAATTAATTTTCTTTTTCAGCTGCTGTTGTCATCCAGAGTAGTTTCAAATACCAGATCCCTAAGGATGAGAACCAATAGCTTGCATTGTGTTGCCAGCAACATTCTAAGCAGGGGCTGAAGTCCAGTGAATAACATTAATCAAGGGTTGGATAAATTCACCTGTGAACTTTTTGTAATGCCACACAATACCAAGCAGAACAAAACAAATAGTTTCATCAGTTTACAGACTCCTTGTCTTGATCTAGCATGGGTAAGAGAAACACTAAAAATGGCTCAAATCTCTTTTTACAAAAGGCAAAATGAAGGTTATAAATCAGCTGAACTGCTCTGAAATCCATTATACTGTTACAACAATATTCTGAGAGCATGACTACATTTAGTCAAACCTGACAGAAGTTACCTCTAAAATAAATACTAACTTTTTCCTCTGTGTTCCATATTTTGGACCTGCCTATTTCACTTCAATAAAATGTGAAGAGAGAGGCACAGACACACATTTAGTAAAGAAATGAATCACCTTCTCTTCACAGAAACGACTGATACCTTACAGTCAGGGTGTTAGAATTAGTTTTGCAATTACTTTACAAAAATGACCAAGGTAACACATGGGGAAATGGGAGGGGGAAAAAAAAAACAAACCAAAAAAAACCAACCAAAAAACCAAAACCCCCAACCAAACAAAACCCCCCAAAATAAACATCATCCCTCCAACCACCCCAAACCTAAAAAGAAAAAAAATCTACCATGCATGACAAATTTAACAAATATCACTTGTTGCAAGTCCATTAACTCATATTATGACCCAGCAATTTACAGTCGCTCTTAACCAACTTAAAAAATGTTGGTAGTTCAATTTTATGGTTCAAAATGTCACAAATCCACTGTCTTGGCATTCCTGTAACTTTTGTATCCACACAGGATATCACAAAAGTCCCAGATCATAAAGTATTCAGGAAACAACGAAACTCTATGCCCAACAGTAACTTAACTGCGAAAAGCCAGCCCTGCGGTTGAGCGGCTTGGCTAATCTTTGAGCTGCAGCTGTGCACAGCTGCACAGCTCTGTGCAGATCAAGTGTCTGAGTGGGTGCGAGCAGACATAAGTGTAGTACGGACCGCATGTGGCACGACCACGATAGGGACGTTGGTCATCACTGTTGGGTACTTACTGCCCCGCATGTGTTTTTCAAGATGCTACCCTGAAAGCAGAGGGCAGATAAAAGGAGCCTGAACGTCAGCCCGGGCACAGTAAGACCCACAGGATGTAAGAAATGTTCCTGAAAAGCGCAGTTACTGGAGTACAAACACACACGTGCCCTTCACCCAGGTGAGGCGTGCAGTGTGTGATGCACTACGGAGAAGCTGCATTTCTGCAGCCGCGAGATACTCTTAATAAGTCTGTGTGCCCAACTGAAGAAAACAGAGGCGATTCCGGAGGAAATACCAAGCAGAACTGTCCGTCCTGGCCTTACAACGCTGCCTAGCAGGTGACAGCGGCGCTGGGGCCAGGTGTATACCTATGCAGCAATGGGGGGACTGATCCCGCTCCGGTGCCGGGAGCCTCGGCCGGTTGCTCCGTTAGCAGAGACTGCGCGACATCGCTTTGGCTACGGGACCGCCCGGATATGGGGAGGGCACGGCCACCCCTCCGGTGGTGTGGGTCTCTTTTTTTTTTTTTTTGNGGCGGCGCTGCTGCTCCCCGGGGCCCGAGCCACCAGGGCAGGTCCGGGACGTTCGAGGTGTCGGTGACCCATGGCGCACACCCGCCAATCCCCGCAGCCGACGTGCCCCGTGGGGTGCGTGTGCGCGGATGGAGACGGACCCGCAGCCCGGGCTCCCGCAACCATCCGCCCCCCCGCCCCTCTTCTCTCCGCGCACACCCCCTGCCGCAGCACACGCCCTTCCCACGGGCGGGAGGCGGTGCCGGGACAGGACTGGGGCGCGGACACCGCGGCACCACACCTGCGTCCTGGGGCATTCCTGAGTGCCCGAGGACAGAAATAGTCTGCGGTTGCTGCGGCGAGATAGAAATAAAGGAGACGAGTTAGAAAGGACAGTAGCTGTGAGGAAAAAGAAATTTTAAAAAAGAAAATATATTCTCCATCTGTGTCTTACCCCTCTTTTTTTTTAATAAAAATTAATAAAATGCATTTAAACATTTTCACTACAATCAACCTGGTGTCTAAGTATCTCTCCAACGCCTTTGCTTTCCCACCTGTTGAGCTGCATTTGCCGAAGAACATATCCTCACATCTCTAGTACTGCACAAACTTACTCTCCCACATGCTAGAGATATCTTTTCCAGTTGTGTTCTGTCTTCCTGAAAAAGCTTCTTACCCCTTGTCATCACTTCTACTTATCTGAGTGTTTCAGACTTATTTTGGCATTTACAAGGCCCGTCGGGCAGACCCTGAAAGTGTCATTTCTCCAGTGATAACTGTGTGTAATATGTGCAGTGTCTCAATTTCGCTGTTATCATGGATGGCATTCCCCTTTTCTCGTTGGGTCTAGAGTGAGACCATGCAATGAGTGTGTTCCAATATTCCTGATGTTTTATTGCAACTCGTTTCTTGAATTCCAACAAAGTAAATTTTTTCTTTAAAAGAAATCCAAACGTACTGGGATAGGATAAAATATTCCCAGTTTTTTGTTTGGGTTTTTTTCCTGCGCGGCCGTGACATCCCGAGCCGCCCTTACCTCCGCCATGTGAGCAGCCGCCTCCGCGCGCGGCCGCCGCCGCCCCGTCCTCCTCCCGCGGCGGGGCGGAGGGCGGCTCCACCCGGGCGGGGCGGGCACGGCCGGGCGGCGCTGCTGCTCCCCGGGGCCCGAGCCACCAGGGCAGGTCCGGGACGTTCGAGGTGTCGGTGACCCATGGCGCACACCCGCCAATCCCCGCAGCCGACGTGCCCCGTGGGGTGCGTGTGCGCGGATGGAGACGGACCCGCAGCCCGGNTCTCAATTTCGCTGTTATCATGGATGGCATTTCCCTTTTCTCGTTGGGTCTAGAGTGAGACCATGCAATGAGTGTGTTCCAATATTCCTGATGTTTTATTGCAACTCGTTTCTTGAATTCCAACAAAGTAAATTTTTTCTTTAAAAGAAATCCAAACGTACTGGGATAGGATAAAATATTCCCAGTTTTTTGTTTGGGTTTTTTTTTTCCATACTGAAGTGATATCTCTGGCTTTTAAAGTGGAAGTAATGTTGATTTTGGTGTTGGAAAATAAGTATCTGTTAAGCTAACTACATTTACAAATATTCACTGCACAAATGCCAACACAGACAGATACCACAAGTCCTTATATTCCACATTATTCATTGGTGTTGAACATTTTGTTGTTGGTTTTGTTGTTTTTGTTTTGTTTTTTCTTTGTATGTTTGTTTTTCAGCACGGTCAAAACCTTTGCACATAACTTTTAAGTTTGTAGATAAAATATATATAATACAATTGAATAGGAGCCTATAGAATTTCTTTCAAGAGATGGAGAAGAAAATGAGCTTGGCACATCCTACTCTGCAAGGGAGACAAGAGCCTGCCTCTTTGTGGCCACTGTAGGCCACTACAACAATGTACATAAAACAGGCCTACTTAATTAGTCTTTTCCTTTAATAAGATGTGTTTTAAATGTTTAGCAAAAGCTCTGAACTGTTGCAGTTGATTTTGGCTGTTAGTTTTTCGTTTGAAATGAGATTTGAATCACAGAAACACAAAATATGCTGATTTGGAAGGGACCCATAAGGATCATCAAGTCCAACCCTTAGCCCTGCACAGGACCATCCCCAAGAGTCACACGATGTGCCTGGGAGTATCGTCCAAACTTCTTGAGCTCTGGAAGGCTTGGTGCTGTGACTACTTTCCTGAGGAGCCTGTTCCAGTGCCCAACCATGCTCTGGATGAAGAACTGTTTTCTAATATGCAACCTAAACCTCCCCTGACAGAGCTTCAGGCCATTCCCTCAGGTCCTGTCACTGGTCCCTACAGAGAAGACATCAGTGTCTGCCCCTCCTCTTCCCCTCATGAGGAAGTTGTAATTGCAATGTCTCCCCTCAGTCTCCTCTTCTCCAGGCTGAACAGACCAAATGACCTCAGCCGCTCCTCTTACGGCTTCACCTCAAGGCCCTTAATCATCTTCATTGCCCTGCTTTGGACACCCTCTAATAGTTTACTGTCTTATATCGTGGTGCCCCAAACTGTCACAATATTCAAGGTGAGGCCGCACTAGTGCAGAGCAGAGCATAGCAGAGCAGGACAATCACCTCCCTTGACTGGCTGGAGATGCTGTGCCTGATGTATCCCAGGACATGATTAGCCCTCCTGGCTTCCAGGGCATGTGAAAATGAAAGCCACCTTCTCCATTCTTACCTCAATTTACAATGTAATAGCTTCTCAGAGTTTCTTGGGACTTACTCAAATGGCAGAGTAGATCCCTATGGCATGTGGTCCCCAACTCTTCTTTCTGTATATGGGAAATCTGGACACACAGCTCGGATAAGGCCACAATGTTTTTACAAGACTCCTGGTCTGAATTCCTGGAGAACAAAGACTGCATATATGTCTGTGTATGGAGCTACAGGTGAGCTTCAATTACATCCCAGCTGCTTACAGCTCCTAAGTGCATCTGTAGTCATTTGTTCCAGAGAAATCTCTCAGTAATTTCAAGTATACTGTCTTACATTCAGTGACTCTATCAAATAACCATTTGGCTTTTCCTTGTTGCTGAATTCTGATAACAATTTATTTTGTTTAATAACACATTAGCAAAGTTTCTGGCATATGACATTCCACACATCATTTCTGATTATTTCAATTTATAAACCTACTTTTTGTGAAACATACTTTTAACCAAGGTTAATTATTCAGATAATCTTCTCTCAGATAAGCATAAACACAGCTTTGATAAGTATGTTACTCAACTACTTGGTATTGATTCTTCCATGTTAGATGTGTGCATTGCTCATCAGCACACCTTTGTGCTTCATGCCAGTGCTGAAAAGGAGGTAGGATCTTTATCATGAGAACATTTGCAGTGAAGGCCAAGCAATGGAGTAGAAATCCTTGCAGCAGCTGATAAGTTTTAAGTTTGGACCCTTATACAAAGTAAGCATGTACTGTCAGTCACAAACATACAAATGTCAAGAATTTGCTGCCTGGTTTTAGACTGTAATCATTTTCCTACTTCATTGTCTGACTGTTTTCTCACCATGGCATTAGTTTGTCACCCTGACTGTGACAAAGTAGCAAAATTTATATTACTTTCCTAAAGGATGCTCCTGTTCTAATTTTACTTTCATACTTCTTCTCTCATAGGAAATTCTGTCACTGGTACTGGGTTAACCACTCCTGTAAATCTTTCTATGCATAAGTGGCTTCAGTTATCAGTCCTAACGGCGTTAGCTATAAAACATAACAAACCAAACCAAAAAAGCGTAATTAATTTTGCTAAGATTTTTAATCTCTGCTTTGGGGAAAAAAAAAAGTCATTACAGATGTTTGCATAGGCAGAAAGGAGAAAAAGAGAATGAATCTGCAGTGGCCATGTGTGGCATATTCTGAATCAAATGGCACGAGCTGATCACATTTTTATCACATTCACGTACTCAAACCAGCTCTCCTTTATTTCCAATACATAGATAAAATGCCAGTGAAATCATTGTGTAAGTACTAGGATGGGTCATGTATTTTAGTAAGTTTTACTACAAACCTTTGCAAGGGCTCTGAATTTGCTGTCTTAGTGCTGTTGAAGCCATGGCCTATAGAACTGGACACAGTACATGGGGGAGTAGCTCACGTAGCCCTCCTAAACTAATCTGTAATGCGTGTATGCTTTCATGCCTTGTCTCTCATTATACTCCCTTGCAAGCAGTATAAATGGATCTAGACCTAGTCTTAGACCCAGACCCAGACCTAGACCCAGACTGATCGATCTATCTATCTATCTATCTATCTATCTATCTATCTATCCATCTATCTATCCATCCATCCATCCATCCTCAGGGATGGGAAGAGAATTATATTTCAACACAGAGAGACCTTATGTTCTAGATATTGAAAGAATAAAAAGTGAAAAGTCCTGGGCATTGAGCCCCTCATTCACAGATTCAGCTAGTTAAGTATGTGACAATAAGTGATGTAAAGCTGTAACTTGCAGTCGTCGAGGGGAAAACTCCACAACCAATNTAACTCACTTTCTTTTTATAACCTAGATTAATCTTGTAATTTAAGATGTTAACTCTCCTTTTCCAAACTCTTACCCAAACTGCCTCCCAGTTGCTGGCACTCTGCCTATGCACAGCAGTCTCCCACAGAAAAGTGAGGGGTCATAGTTTTCTCTTTTGACCCAAATCATCCGCCTACTTAGTGTATTTCTCTGCACCATCTGGAGAACATAAAATGAATGTCAATTCCTTTTAAAACCAGGGAGGTATAATTTTCTCTCCTTGACATACAGTTCAAAACACAACAGATCTCTAAACTCCTGCATCACCTTTTTTAAGTCGTGCCTGGATATGATCCATCTCCCTCTCCGTCCTCCACAAGGGAGGCCATTTTTCCTAGCCCAGTAGACCCAGTTCAGAGAAAATCCACTCTTTGTTCTACTGTGGCATCTTTTTGTTACAGCAATTGATCTCAGTACAAGAACAATTGGTTGCAGCCCTATGTTAGATCTGTGTTAGATATCCACTGGCTTTCTGTGAATCTGCACCTTAATGCTTTATTCCTTCTTCAGACAGTAGCTAGGAACCAGCTGAGGCTGCAGCTCAGCAGGAATTCCTCCTGCCAACACAGTCACAATAGCATGCCAGAGGAGAACACAGCACACATGTACAGACACACAGAGTGCAGGGGTAGTGGAAATACCAGCTGTGAGCTGAGGAACACTTGGCTTCTTCCTGGAGAGGATGATAAATGAGAAGTGATTGATCCTTCCACGTAAGATTAAAAAAAAAAAAGAAAGAACCAAACACTGAAAGCCAAAAGACAACAACAAAAAAACCCAGTAGGGACACTAGCTGAAAGCTAAGGTAAAGAAGATGGAAACAAAACCCAAGGAAGAAATCCCTTAAACAACCTCAACCAGAAAAAAATAAGCTCAAATGCAGAAAATAAAATAATTTGATATTTGTGGCAGGAATGTATTGTCTTTGTTTGGGAAGAGGACGAAAGTGATCACTTACTACACTTGATTATCACGTGCTGTTATCAGTTGAAGGAACTACATTTCCATTTCTTTTTCTGTTGAAGCTTCACTTCTGTAATAGTGGCAGCTGTGAAATCCAAGGATATGTGGTGTGATAAATAAGAGGTCCTGAATATTTGGAGGCAGTTGATGCCTTGATACTCCTCATAGCCTGAAGCACTGTGCTGCTTTTGGCCACTAACTATAAAAGGAAAACAGGAGAGAGAGAACACCTGGTGCTTTCAAGATGTGTTTATATTTTATTTCTTTTTCTTTATTGAAACAGTTGTATGCCAGGAACAGTTTGTCAGTGAGACTGTAGTAACTCAGGATAGAAAGGCAAGATGTTGTAAGGTGAAAGGGGAGATTGCATTCTGTTTTGCAGCCATAGCATTTGGAAAGGTAGTATCCAGACAGCAGTGGATTTCATGGCTAAATGATGAACATGTTTTGGCTCATGTGGATTTGCTGAAACATAAAGAGTTCAGAGAAGTAGCTCTGTAATTTACCTCAGTCTTAAATGAATTAGCAATTTCGGGAGTTTAACTTAATTTAATCTCCACTTGGAGATTTCAAGTGGAATATGGGAGTCTCTTTATAGCTGATGCCTACTGCAGGTCAAAGGATTGATTCTTAGACATTTAGGGATCCACATCTGTCATTAAATATTTTGTTATGTCTGGAAGAAAAGATATCACCTCTAAGTTTTCTTAGTCAAGCTGCATTTATGCTATTGATAGTTACCTGAGCAATTTTTGAAACTCATTTCAGTGCCTATTGGTGCTTACAATTTTTCCTAACTGTATCTTCAGAATACTTTAAAGGTTCCTAAATCTCTTTCTGCATTCTTTTCCTTTTTGATATCCTAAATATATATGAGACTATGATTCTTTCATGCCAGATTACTATGTGTCAGCAATGCATTGTATATAGCCTGTTTGACTTCAAGATGCTTACAGAGAAAGAATGGAAAAGGTAGAAAATGTCATATTATCTAGATCAGTACAACAGCTTCCACCTTTGTAATAGCTGCATCTTCACCTTGATTAGACCAAAAGCATGTTGATGTTTATTTGTTTCATACTGCCTTTTCTCTTGGAAGCTGATTTCAAACAAAGGCACTCCAAATGCTGGTTTATGTGGACACCATTTGGGTAGCATCTCTTTTTCTGTCTTCCTTTTTTTGTGTGTGTGTTTNTCTTGGTCACCTGGTAAGGGGTGTTTTTAAATGTCTGAATGGCACAGCTCTTCACAGAAGGCAATGAAAAATGAAACCATCTCTTATGTGTCTGTGGGTTGGTGCAGGGAGTACAGATACCTGCTGGGTAACCCACTGAGGTGNTTTTTGTGTGTGTGTTTTCATCATCAGTATAAGTCTCTTTAAAATACCTGCTTGTGTTCTCCCATGGCATCTTTTACAGTTGGGATGACTCAGACAAAGCAATTAACCTTTGCAAGATTGAAAACATTCTGTGAAACATTTTCTGCACCAATTCCTCTAGATGGTGAGCATGTTGGAAAGCACCAGCTATGCATGTTTAAAAAAAGGCTGAAATCCCTTTTATCTTCTGTGATGCTTCATCTCATATTTATTTTAAATCNGAGCAGGAGATGTGAATTGCTGCCAACTCATATCCCTCACATCACTTTGTTAGGGACTGAATGAGATCCATCTGTCTTTTTCTGGAGTAGGGTCTTACAAGAACCTTGCTCCTGACCTTGCGTTCCTCCTCCCACGGTGTCAGTTGCTGACCTGCCTGATGAATGAGTTAATTTAATGATGGTTCTTTCTTCTCTGCCATACCTGCTCCTTGAATCATTCAGATGACACCAGTATGTTCCTGACTACATTTTAAATAAAACAGTCTTNTATTTGAATAGCCGACAACACAAAATCTGCAAATGACAGAGGATGCTACCTGCATTTATGTGCAAATGCTGTGTTGGCTGAACCACTTTCTTCTGTCTTGGTGTTAATTGAATAAAGGTTATTTCTAAGAATAAAATTGATTTTGAATCCCATAATTAAATTAAATTAAGTTAAATTAAATTAAATTAAANATTTAAAATAATAATAAAGAATGAGATACTGTCTTCTCAAATCACAGCACTGGATAATTACAGCTAGGTTAAGTGCTGAAGACCAGAAATTGACCTCAAGCTATTCCATTTCTGTAGCTAGAAAATAATATACCCTAAGATTCTCTGCGCAGGATGCTCTGCGTAAGTGGGGATACAGCAGCTTGAGCTTTGTCTCATTTCTAGCTTATCAGTGATGGATTGAGCAAGGAGAGTGTGCTTATCACTGATAAGATTGAGCAAAGAGAGCCTTCTGTTTTTAGTGCTGAAAAGCGCCAAGACCAGCTTGACTAAACTGTCAGAGCCACCAGGCGGACATGCAAGTCAGATGCTTCCTGACTGAGTGTGGGGTCAGAAAGGATGTGCAGGCCCTGAAGTGAGAGTCAGAAGTGTCAAGTAGAAGAAACCAAAATGCTAATAACACCTTTTTCAGCAACAAAGTATATTTTGCTAAGCCTGAAAACCCATAATCTGAAAATATATATTACTGACACTCAAACACTTTATACTATAAAAGTCAAGTCCTACTGATATGGTGACATGGTGAGGACTTAGCATCATATCTACAAAGGTGTGTGAAGATCCTTCCCTGGAATGGGGATGCCCCTCAGGGTTACTCTTTGAGGCTGAGTGAACGAGATTTGTCCATGGTCATTGGTATGAGTGAGTAACATCAATCTCCACTAAAAAATTGACTTTGATGGCTTTAATATAATTGCTTCAATATTGCTTNTTCTAGTTATTACCATTATGGTAAACAATTTAAATAACTAATTTGATTTATCCATAGAAATACATTTGGTTTGCCATCCTTTATCCTGTGATACAAAGTTATACAAAGGTTCAATTACACCTGTATAATCCTTTAGGAGTAAAATACTGACAAAATCTGGGGCTAAATTGGATCCAGTCACACGTAGACTCCTCTCTGAGAAGTTCAAGAGCAAGGTGATCATTTCTGTGCCTCAGGAAGCCATAGGAGGGCTCTCTATAAATATCGTCTGAGCTCAGTTAGTGACACTTTTGATTCTATTGCCTCTGCAGCAGCACCTGGGTTTTTGCATGAGAAGAGCTGTTACTCCCTGTGTTTTGGCCTGTAGGTTTTGGTTCTCTGCCCCTGAACTTTAATGGGAGAGTATCCTAAAATTTATCACTAAAAACATTGCTGTCTTATTCAAGGTGAGATGTTAGACTCGGGAACAGTGGAGTTGGGAGTCTGCAACTTCAACTTTCTTCAGTCTGAAATATATAAAGGATTCCTAGATGGGATGAAGACAATCGGTAATTCCACAATGTCATGTCTGTAGTATTGTGCCTCAGAACAGATACAAAGGTACCCCCTCCTTCTTCAGATTTGTGCTACTCCAGCTCTGCAAAGCAGGTGGCAAAGTGGAGGAAATGGTATGAAGTATACGTGTTATAATAGTTCTCTTCTGTTTACCCGTGATTGTGATTTCTTAATATCCTGCACACTTTCACCTCTTGTAAGTCAAACAGCTACTCTGCATGGGAGAGTAGACTGAAGTCCTGTGAAGGGAAACCATGCACCTGGGATCAGGTTTTTCCTATTTCCTAGGCTACTTAACATGGATTTAATGTAGCTCAACAACTGGTCTTTGCCTTCAATAGCTAGGGCTGTATTTGCTGTCCTGGCCTCTAGCAGACTGCTTTCATAACAGTCAGTGACCTGCTACCTGTCAAAAGAAGAAAATTCTACCGCACTATTCACTTGTGTATTAATGTTTCTTCCATCCATTAGTCTTAATTTTTCTAATGTATATAAAGAATCACAGAGTCATAGAGTGGTTTGAGTTGGAGGGGATTTTAAAGATTGTCTAGCCCCAACCCTCCTGCCACGGGCATGGACACATCCCATCAGACCACGCTGATCAGAGCCCCATCCAACCTGATTTTGAATGCTGCCAAGAAATGCTGGAGATTTTGAAGAGAAAAAGGAGGGACCATGTATGTGAAATAGGAAAGGGTGTGACAGATAAATGGTCCTGAGCCATCCAGCAGCTAAGGAGGTGTATTTGGGCTCTATT
The DNA here is from genome assembly GCA_013400695.1 of Neodrepanis coruscans. Lineage (NCBI taxonomy): Eukaryota > Metazoa > Chordata > Aves > Passeriformes > Philepittidae > Neodrepanis > Neodrepanis coruscans. The sequence continues at coordinate 17,765 of VYZS01102762.1, forward strand.
TGGTACTGACGTAGCTAGCTGTTATTTATTTTTTATATTCATCATGAAATACCTTTCATGACGTCATTCAGTAGATTGAGACAGAGCTGTTGGTTAAAGCATACATTCACAGTCATGCTTACCAAAAATGCTGAGATTATACATATAGCCAAGTATTGCTAGAGTAGTCCAAGTGGCTCTTCAGTACTTCAACAAATTATTTTTATTACAAAAATTCTTTGTCTTTCACATATCAGCTCTGTTTACCATCTCATGCCATTTGTTGCTTTTTATAGATTTCTCAAAATATTTTAAGATTAGAGTTCAAGCATTTGGTTCAAGTGACATGAACCAAAAATTCAGACTTCCTATGCCGATGGTGAAAAGCAAAATCTGTTTAGTTGTAATAGGAATTCAAACCAATCAACAGATTTGTGGTTCCCTGCAACCAGCACCCCAGGACATAGTTTTATTGGTGGTAGACAACTATACCTTCTCTTACTCATTCTGGTTGTTTAGCATTTCTAGGAGACCAAACATGCTACAGGGCTGTGGTGCATATTCTCTGAAACCCTAATGGAAGGGGAGTCAGTGAGCCATGGTGCCTTGCCTAGGAACAAAATGGGGACTGAAGCACTTCATTGGGTGTCAAGTCCATTACTTGCTTTTGCTTTTTTCTTTAGAATTTGCTACTTTTGAATATGCTCCACATCATTCCTTTTGATTATCAGCTACATAATTCTGATTTTGGCCTGACTACAAAATACGTAACTTCTTTACTCTTTTTCCAGTAGCATTCTCATTTGACAAACTTGTAGAAAATTAGGAAAAGGTTGCAAAGAAATCAGAAGTTGCACTGTGACTCACTCAGTGGAAGCAAGATATCTGATTCTAGTAATCTGTTCTAACAAATTAAAATTTATCTTAATAATAGAATTTTTCAGGATGGATAATAAGGTTATCTCAGGAAGATTTACACTTGTCTAGAACTCAGGCAGTAGAGAAAATGCAATGTACTGAAAGACATCGGTTGTCAAATTCAAACCCTTTAATTTTGTGCCTCAGTTTACATATTTGAATATAACTGGATGTGCATTTTGGCCAGAATTATTTAATTTAGATAAGAGAGAACTATTAGCATGGAGATCTCTAACTGAGGTGCAACTCTGAGTTCAGAAATCAAATGAGTGTTTTCCATGTAGAATGGCTAAGCATCTAAATGGTTTGCATCTACCATTAACTGTAATTCTGTGTCTGCAACTCAAAACAAGGAGCTTTCCATCCTCATTTTAGTATTTGGTTCATAACACTCTTTTATTAAAACTATCTCTTTTGAATATTCAGCTGCACATAATGACACCAAAAAACTAAGGCTAGATTTTCATGACCAGTTGATGATACCAGAATAGTACATCAAAGAAAGTGTCTTGTAGATGACTGGTTAATAAATCTGCTTGACAATTTAATTGGTATAATTGATAAAATCCATATAACTACTAGGAAGGAAATTAAATTACTTTATACAAATCAGATTGGGATTTAGATTAAAATTTTCTGGGTCAATTTGCTCTCTGCAAATTTTATTATGGGAGATCCCCTGGCTTGGAACACACTTATTAAGCTTTCTCGTAAAAAGTGTATTAATTCATGTAGAATGGCATAGCCTAGTATCCATATCCATGCATGTATGTTTCCCATGTGGTCTTCAAATCTCCACACGGAGAAAATAAGGCATATGCACAGAAATGCCACAATAACCACTGGTAGTATTGCTGTCTTATACTTACGTGCTCAGATAGAGCCCTAAGAGACAAACCACATTGTGGTTGTTAAAGCATCATTCACCTGTGTTATTCATGAAGGCCTTTTACTGGATTAATGATGAGCTTTAGGGCTTCACCAGTTTCTCAAGTAAGGAGGAAGATAGCTGGAATTGCTGAATGGAGGTCCATGACTTGCATTATATGAAGGTAGAGATACTAAATAATTACAGCAGCTTATTTCAGCCTTAAAACACATGAAAGGAAATAAATTTAGTTTTTGCTTTTCCATCTTGACAGAGAGTAGAGGAAGAGCTTTTTCTTTCTGGTGTGTAGTAGAAAAGTGAAAGGATTTTTACTCATCCTGTTGTTTCTGTGATAATGCATCTGGACCTTCTCAGGCCCTGATGGACAGACACAATTGCTTCTGCCAAGTCTCAGAAATGTCTGCCTGTTTCTGATACAGGAGAGTTTAATGTATGATCAGTAATCCTGGCATGCAGCCTTGAGAGTGCTTGAACACATCTTCATAGGAAAGCAGAGACATATAGGAAAACGGTGCTCTTACATGGGAGGGATAGACAAAGCCTAGAGGCAACTCCAGTCCCACAGCCTGCTTCCAGGAGATGGTACTGCAGCCTCTGAGAGGGGAAGATGCTTTCCATTGGAATATAACAACATCAGCCAATTGTCAAGGAAAAAAAAATGGTCATAAACCTGCTGCTTGTGTTTACATGACTGCATACAGCCGTATAGTAATATTGTAATAAAAGCTGTTTGGGCATTGTTATGCTAGTCATTGTTATGCTAGTGCTGTTTAGCAGCTTGCTTCCAATATTGCATTACAAAAATTACATATTTCATGTAATCAGGTCTGTCTCTTACTTAATCATTCTTCTCTGTGTATAAATCTCTAAAGTGGACAGGTCTATAAATCACATGCATTTTTCATTTACTGTTTATTCTAAGCCAGGCAGTTCCTTATTTAAATTGCCATAGAATAAATCTAATAATCCTTATTCGCTTACATCATCTCAAACTTTAAATCTAGTTCTGACTGAGGTCATAAGTGAAATCAGTATTAGGGGCAAAACTAGCAGCTGTAACAACTATAATAGCTCACCAAATTATGTTAACGTGCTGAAATAACATTAAAAAGAGGAAAAATCGAATTATATTATTAAAGCATGCTATGCTGAATCAGGCAAACATTTAGCCTAACCAGGGATCCTGAAGGTGCATGTACTGAGTTCATCATCACACTAGTTCATATGCCCTGGATAAATGAGTAGTAAAGACACTCACCTAAATGTGTCTATTTATAAACTGCATTTGTTTATGGTATTACACAGATTTCTCATGTAATATAAAAAAATTATAAACAACTCATCTCAAAGCTTGAGCCAGAAATTAACTTCTTGGTTTAGAATGGGCAGTTTTGCTGGTCTTTCATTGTGTGATTCTGATTATTTTAATCAGCAACACAGAAGATCTCATGGAGAAACTATCAAAATTATTCCTCCCTCTTCCTGAAAAAAACTAACAAATCCCATTTTGCTGTTAAAGAAAAATGAAAGAGCTGACTCAGCACTCCTTCTCTAAGAAACAACTTACAATTACTATGAAAATTCACACAGAAAAGGAAGTGAAAGATTTATTTAATGGTGAAGGAAACATATATCGCAGAGGAGGGTCTGAAAATGTTCAGCGTTGCTCCCAAGGGCAATGGATTTCAGAGGCTTTGCTTATAGCTGTTGCCCAGGTGTCACAGCACTTGCCTTTATTCATGTTCCACAGCACATTCTGCAAGGAAGTTTCCCTCCAGACCTCAGACAGAAGAAAGATGTAGTTCACATTCTCACTGCTATTTTTAACAGGAAGTGGACTTGTTATTTGTGTGAAATCGCTATTCAGCATTTGAATCACTGCAGCCTATAAACGAGACTCATTACACATACTTATTCCCTGCACTGATGAAAAGAGTGTAAGGATCTAGGTAAAATCCTTCCTATGCTGAGCCCTTCCAGCTTCTGTCAACGCACAGTGTAGGGTCTTCCTTTACCAGAGGTTACATCTGATCCACCATGTTTTTCAGCTGTCTCTGGGCCTATTTCCTATGAATTAATCAAATTCCCTTTTGAATTCATTTGCACTTTATGTCTTCACAATATCTTCATACACTTCTTGGGATAACCTGCTATCTGATCATAATATTAATTATCCTTTATATCATATGATCTATGAGAAACAGTAACAAAATGAAACCAAAGAAAACATTCTTTGTTGTAGGAACGTTACAGACCTTTCTCAGGCCGAACTTTCATGTGATCTAGTCCGTAACTTCCCATCCACCTTCTTGCCTGTTTCCACACCTTTCTCCACACAGAATTGGCGGTTTACACAGCAGTAAAAAGATGCTTTATTTCCCATTTGATTTCTAAGACAGCATAACATTTTGTTTGCTGGTGGGGTGGTTAGGAGGTCCTGGGACAAGGAGAGAAGAAGCAAAGCCCCAGTATCCCAGCCTGTCTTGGCACAAGCCATATCAGCACTGCTGGAGCTGAGGGAAAGCCTGAGCATCCTCAGGAAACCATTGNCAATATCTTCATACACTTCTTGGGATAACCTGCTATCTGATCATAATATTAATTATCCTTTATATCATATGATCTATGAGAAACAGTAACAAAATGAAACCAAAGAAAACATTCTTTGTTGTAGGAACGTTACAGACCTTTCTCAGGCCGAACTTTCATGTGATCTAGTCCGTAACTTCCCATCCACCTTCTTGCCTGTTTCCACACCTTTCTCCACACAGAATTGGCGGTTTACACAGCAGTAAAAAGATGCTTTATTTCCCATTTGATTTCTAAGACAGCATAACATTTTGTTTGCTGGTGGGGTGGTTAGGAGATTCCTGCACTTAGGAGGTCCTGGGACAAGGAGAGAAGAAGCAAAGCCCCAGTATCCCAGCCTGTCTTGGCACAAGCCATATCAGCACTGCTGGAGCTGAGGGAAAGCCTGAGCATCCTCAGGAAACCATTGCTTCTGTGGATTTCTTCAACTCTGTGCAGTTTGTTAGGATAAAGCCAGATTGCCTTTATGCATCCTTTTGTTATTATAACAGATTTTTTAGAAACAGGCTAACTGGCACAAATAACCAAGAACTGCTGCAAATTGGGTTTTTTTAATCAATGTAATTCAGAAAATTCAGCAAGCAAACACACACATGCAACACATAAATAAGGTTGGGATAATGCATTGGAAAAGACTCCCGGCTCATTTATTTTGCCAGCTGTAATTATTTTTTACTGTTCATAAAACCAAATAGTACAATAACTTTTCATAGTCAATATGCAGTACTTCCCAGGGCATCATGGGGTCTGGGTGCTCCCTGGGATACAGTACCATGGGAGCTTCCCAATGGCAGCAGGTCAGGACCTCAAAGGTAGGACCTGTCTCCCTACCCCAGCCTGGGATCAGAACAGCCCTGGGCAGCCCCACGACTTTGCATAGGCACCTCCCTGAGGAAAGCTGGGGGACCCCAGGGCCATGACAGAGTTCATTACTCACACAGCAGTGTGGGGAACTCTTGAAATGTGGCAAAACTTAAACCAAGTTAAACCATAGGTGACACTTCTGTGCTTACCACTGCAGGTTGTGATACCTTGTCATATATTTTGTAAAATAATTAATTTTTAGAAATATAGACCTTTACACTGTTAACCAATGTCATGTTTTAACTGGGAGACAGGTCATCTATCATCTTTTAGGCAGTGACTGAAGTGACAATTATTGGAGAATGGATTGGTGAGATCTGATAACAAAGACATGAGACCTTCCAGTATGTAGAAAAAAGCAAATTTTCTATTAGGCAAATAAAGATATTTCTTAGGCCTCTACTTTAATTCAGCATTAAATAGTTTGTTCTTTTTAGCCATATTATTATACCTATGTTCTCATACACTTTTAATACATGTCTAGAAATTAGCAATGAAGGACCTGCAAACATTTCATACTAAGTCCCTGTGGAGAGTGCCAGGTCCATCTAGCAGAACCACATCTGTGTGCACCACCAAGATACAATAAACCTCTGCTGCTCTCTATCAAATGAGACAGTGCTGGCATCACAAGAAACCTCAAAGGAAATCATTTTAGGTGTTTGTGTCTTTGGTACCTCTTCTATGACTTTAGTATTTTCTGTGATTTTGCAAATGCCAACAGCTGTCAAGAATCAATAGAGCATGTTTGAGTTGCTGTCATTCACTGCAAGAGATGTCCAAGTGATTAACTAACAGAGGTTTTCATGATTCCTCCATATCACCTGCCTATTCTTTCAATACATTCAATATGTACACATTCAAAGATGCTGCTCTGGGGATATCAGATCTTGTTTCTCTCTGCAGATATGATTTAAAACAAAATCCATCATATTGCCCCTATTCTGAGCTGGCCCTGCACTTCAAGGAAATGTACTGGTTTTGGCTGGGATGGAGTTAATTTTATCCGTAGTAGCTAGCATGGGGCTAGGGTTAAACCATAACAGAATGGAGGGAACTTTTGTGTTTCAGGAATAACTTCTTTTTAATGACAGTCAGAGATGAAATGAAGGTTTTGGGGGTCAGGCATAGGAGAAGAAGTTTCTGGAGAGGAAAATACTCCCTTTCTGCATCTAGGTATGCAGGTAAGGATTGGCAGCAGGAGCTCCACGAGCAGAGTGGGTTAACCTCTCCTTTTCCTCTGTCTGTCAAAGGGGAAAAAAGTAACTCAGAGACTGGTCGGAGCTGCAGTCTTAGATTACATCAGCCTTTAGCAGAGGAATCTGGCAAAAATCTCCACTAGAAAGAGCACGGTGTTTATACAGAGCTTTCTCTGCACACAGCAGATTTTAAGGGAGTCCAAAATGTAAATCCCTGTCCCAAAATGCTGAGGAGCCTCCTCTCTTTTCCTTCTCCTCCAGGCTTCAAAACCCAGGGGTGAAACCCTGTCTCTTTCTTTCCTTTCTTGCTCATTTAACCCATAATACTCCAAGTCAAATGAATAGACGGATGTCACTTTTGAAGTGCCCGTATCAGAGCCATGTCATGCGCTGTCATCCACTTGGCACCCTGAGCCTGATATCTTCTCCACAGAGTGCATGTAAACAATTAATTTTTTTTTAGGTAAGAGTAAGCACAGCTCCCTTCCTTCCTTCCTTCCTACCTTCCTTCCTACCTTCCTTCCTTCCTTCCTTCCTTCCTTCCTTCCTTCCTTCCTTCCTTCCACTAACTGAGAAGCCTGGTACCATTCTGAGTATAAAAGATGGGAATTTGAATGCCTTTGGGCCAAGAAGGGAAATTCACCAGATTCTTTAGGCTGCATGCAAAAGAGGGATGTTAAATACCGCACTAGCTCAGCCTTGTCATTATGTGTCTGTGTACAGGGACATCGCGTGTTAGACTTGAGAGATTTTGGTTCCCTGTGAGCCTGGAAGCTGATGCAGGGCAGGACTCCAGCTCGCACTGCCTTGGCACCTCTGGAAGCAGGACCATAGGCATTGTCAGAGATGAATGTAGGCAGGTCAGGCATCCCTATAATTCAGCAGCAGCTGCATGGCTTTTTGGAAGGCGGTTTTAGCCTTTGCTGCACACAGATTACCCAAGCCATCTCTAGAATCTAAATGCTGAGGCTTAGATAAAGACACCGAAGTGAAGACATGCGATGTCAGAAGATAGTTGGAAAATCTGTTGACTGTACCAGGAGTACGGGTGCTTCTACAGTGACTTACCAGGAGGGGGCTCAGAGTCTTAAAGAACAAGTCTACCCACGCCTCCACACCCAGCCAGCTTCCCTGGCCCATCTGTATTTTCTGTCTTTGGAGATTGTAAAGGGTGAGTGGATCGAATGCATCCCTGAGATAGCACATACAAATGATTTAATGCGTTATATTTCAACTCAAACTGATGCATATCTGTGCTTGAAAGTATAAGGGATTTGGGGCATTATTCAAGTTTCTCCTAGCACAGTAATTCACACTCAGAATTCACATTCCCTTCACAAACAGGGAAATGATGCACTGCACTGTATAACATCTATGTCTTAGTGTCAGTGATTAACTTTCTGTAAGCTCTGACATGCTTCTACATTAATAAGAACAAATGAAATCATAGAGCATTTGAGCTCAATTAATTATAGAACCATGTGATACAATTTCAAAATGAAATATATCTGTTGCTCCATTTTTATTTACAAATAGGTAAATAAATTCATGTCAGGGTAATGCCTTAATGGTCTGCCAGCAAAAAAACAAAACAAAACCAACCAAACAACAAAAACCAAACCCAGCATTGGTAAACAAATTTACAGGACGAGATCTATGAATGCAATTTCTAAGCTTTTTTCTTGCATTGAAGAGGATACTCTGGAAACTCGAAAGTTTCTCTCAAATAAAACACTGGAAAATCCTCTCTGGAAGAAGTTGTTAATATTTTTGTATTGACATAATGTATCATGCTCTGTGCCTTTAAAACAGTATCAAGCAGTACCTGCCAATCGTCATTGCCAAGAGATAAGAAAAAGTGTTCTGTGCTGTATGAAATGAGAACCAAGAAAAAGGAAAATTAACAGTTGCTGTTCAAAGTCTTGATTCTGTCAGACTAAAAAATGCATCTCTTCTGCATCCTGCCTGTTTCTGCTCTCAAATGTTTAACATACTTTTGGGAGCTGTATAAATAAATAATGATCTCATTTGATGACAGTGTTCCAGAAAGAATTATTTGAGAAGAAGAGAAGGGGCTTCACAAAGGTAAGTCATAATCTTCCCTTCTGCAATCTCTGTCTTGGTACAATCTATAGTACAAATTACTTGAGACAGGGATTAGCTCTTGAATTTAGGTCACTGCAGTGTCTAGTCCAAGACATTAGGTCTGATTTCTAATTCTACAATACTCTTAATTCCTGAGCTGTTCCCACTACTGCAGTTCTTGATCAGTACTGGTAGATAAAAGTGCAATACAAATCTATGGGATCTGTTGAAAAATTTTTGGCTGCAAAATTAGCCAATAGTATTATGTAGTGGTGAGGTTTTTGCAGGGATAAATGTGAATAATTAGGACACACCAAAAATTTAGCAAAGCACTCCAACTAGCATGAAAGTTAGCACATTTGTCTTGTAAACACCAGTGTGCTGATACCACACATTCTCCAAATGGAAAAGCTAATGACTTTCTTTTT
>VYZS01102765.1:0-24126 GCA_013400695.1 Neodrepanis coruscans
TTGCTTGCAACACAACTGTGGCCCATGTCAGTTTGCATGTTAGCTTGAGATCATGCCCAATGCAGCCATATCTCCCAGCAGGAGTCCCTAGATTTCTTGGAAGGCAAGACTCTAACAATATTATTTTTATATTGGTAGAATCATTGCAGAACAGATCTGACTGACTTGCTCTGAATGATTTGGGGAATAAAAGAATCATATCGCTTTATAGATAAGTTCTTGAATCTTCCGCACAGAAGACAAAATTTAAAGCTCCAGTGAGAAAAAAAAAAAAAAAAAAGAACTGTATCAATTACACTTTTGCCAACACTTAAAATTTCTTATGCTTGTTTTATAGTCACACTCATAATTCTGATAAGAGGCCAAGGTCAGCATGTTGATTAAAAAGTAACATAAAAGTCTAGATAGGATTTACACAGTGATGCTAAAAGAACTGTTTTTTTGAACATCAACTGCCCTACAGAAACTTTCATGTTGTATTATCAATTTCTTTGGCAGTGTCAGATTTCCCCCTAATACTGGACTTGAAACAGAACCCCTCAGTGCCAAATTTCCTCTCTTTTATTCCACTGTGCAAAAGATAATTTCCATATATCCAGAAATTCATTATGACCTTCAAACTTTCACTGTCTGCTGGGATTATTTCTGAAGTTCTGATACTCTACTCAGTTTCAAGTAGCTTCCAATTATATTATATAACATTACATTATGTTGAAATAATGTAGAATTTCTTCCCTAAATTAAAATGCTATGAGGTGGATGATGGACGGCATTAATTCTAGTACTAGTGAGAAGTGTAAGGTTCAATAGCTTGGGAACCATTAAAAGGAAGATTGATAATGCATTATATCAAATGTGTCTATGAATCCTTCTCATGATATGATACAGTCCATTGATTCTATTGATGGCAGGTCATAAGATGTTAGACCTTATAACCTTGACATCACATATGAAAAAGCTACAGAGGATAGATTCTAAAAAGCTGTAGAATGGACTAACTGAAAACTCTCCTTTTCTTTGATGCTACTTTATTTAGTAAGGTGGCAGCAATACAGACTCCTTGTGCAGCAGAGTAGATATGACAAAAATGGAAGGAACTGAAATCTTTTTATCTAGTCTACTAACTGGATATTTGTTAAAATGTGTTCTGTCCATGACTTAACGGCATATATTTATATGTCGATGTGGATGGCTTTTCAAAATGATTGATAAAGAAAACTCATTTTTTAAAAAAAATATAATGCACCCTTATATTCTCCAAATATTACTTTGGATCAATTATTACACTTAAATATGTTTGGTTTACATCAGTAGAGAATGTGAGGTCATAATTGAGAGAAGATTCAACTTTATTTGTTTTAAGAAGTCCATCCAAAAAATAAAAAAAAAAAAAATTAGGATTTTAGAGTATTCAAAGTTTTAACAATGTTTGCATATATATAGATAAAAGTGATAGTGACAGGAACAAAAATGGAAAATATACATTTCTTCTCTTCTGTGATGCTTTGTTTTCTTATATAAATAACAGATGTTTAAAAATAATCTTTACCTTTGCAGTCCTGGCATTGAACATCACACAATTTTAAAATTAAAATGAAAATATGATAACTATATACAGTATAGCACTATTACTTATTTGTTTAAATTGAAATACTACTTTACTATCAAAAGGATAATTTGATAGAGACTGACTGTGACCAGCTTTGTCTAAAGAGTTCCTAACTCAGCCCTGTTTAACTTTTTAGGTCCAAGCCTTTGCTTATAAACATTTAACAGAATTCAGGAGTCACCACACTCTACTTTCCCCAAACCTACTTTCACTATGAAATTCAATGCCTCATTCAAGTCTCCACAGAAGTTTTGTCACAGCTGAAGCTTCAAAGAATCTCCACTCCCCCTTCTTTGCAGGACTGATGTCAATTGCTTTGCCTCACACTATTCCTAGTTAAATCTGTTGGTAAGCAGTAGTATAGCAGAGGAGCAACTTTCCTTTGCTCACAAAGAGAAGCAACAAAATATTCTACATTTTCTGGGGCCTTCTTATTCCCTACTTTTTTTCCACGGTAATAAAATGAAAGCATTTTGTTTGCTTTTCACAGCTGCTATAATTGAAAGTGCCCATGAAAGCAGAAGGAAGGCACCCCATGAGACAGGCTTTGGGGAACCATGAATGGGAAAGCTGGTGTAAAATGCAGATGTGCATTGTACCCCCAAGCCTTTGGCTCTCTGTGATCATGGAAACACGTATTCATAGTTGTAATTATTATAAGAATCAAAGACTCTTACTTACTAACATGGAAATTGTGGCTTCAAATTTTATTAGTATTGGTTTGAATTTGCAAGAGACTGACAGACCTGCAGGTAACCACTGAGTATTTGTTTCTAAAATCAGAAATTTTTCCTATAATGAAAAATAGCTTCTCTCCCCAACCCCTCCTCCCTTCCCTCTCCCTTCTCCCCCAAAAAACCCCCACAAGCTCAGTATAGTTCTCCTTGCTTGCCCTAATAAGACTCAGAACAAGAACAAGAGAAAACACAGAAGAATATGAACCACTAGGTAAATTGATTTGGAGATGTTGAGTTTTCTATTCAAGTTTCTGTCCATCACATCTGTATTTTCTTTGAAATAAGTATATATAGTAATCCAAAAGTCATTAAAGGCTTACAGGGGTCTGAGTAGACAGATGTGGAAAATATAAAATATTCTCATAAACTGACATAGAAAACTACCCTACATATACACCCTGGAGCCTTCCAGATCAATGCCATTTCATGAAGATTTCATTTTGTTTGCTTAGATCACTAGTGATAACATTTGTAAACAAAGTGATATCAAACATTAGGAATAATTTCACGAATGCTCTTGCTTTTGAAGCCTCCTAAAGACTTCTGAAAATACTAAACTATTTGATGTGCATCCTTTCAATTGCAAAATTTATAGCAGGAAACTGAACCAGAACAACTACAGTCACAACTCTAGCCTTCTTAATAAGACAGTATGGCTGTTCAGTAAATCAGTGGCTTAATCAATGGAATAAAATGGAATAAAACATATTGTCTATTCTGATAAAACATTTTGCTAGAATGAAGTGCCATGAAAACAGCAAAGAAAAATAATTGGGTAGGAGCTAGAATTTACAAATGCACATTAATTTAAAGGGTCTAGGGCTAGAGGAGGGGGAGTTCTTTCCATTTAATGACTTGAGCACAGTGTGGTTTAAATAACACATTTGATTTTGGAATCTATTAGATGATAATGACTCTTTGGAGAGGAAAAAAATAGTTGAATTCCCCTATTACTGCTTTGATTAGCAGTATCTGTAATTCCATGAAGTTGTAGAATATTTCAACATTAAAACAGAGCTATTTTCCATCATTTGTAGAAGTAGAAACATAAACACAGAGATAGCCAAGTTCCTGTGATAAACATTCTGCTGAATTTTGCAGTACCTTTACAGGCACTAGAATTAGGAAACTAATATTTGTTGATGTACATAGAGAAGCTTCAGTTTTGAAAATTATGTATGCTAGGTTTCATAGATATTAAGAGAGGGATGACAATCTAGAGAAGTTGGTATTTAACCAAAGAGATGCAACTAAATTTCAAATGACCTTTTGATAAAGAACATTAAGCAAACATTTGATTAATGATGGCACTGATCCATATTGCTAAAGAAACATTAAAAGTAACTGCACTGCAGCGAATATATGGGTATGAAAGGTGACAGTAAATATAATTAAATGGAAAAATTAAATTCAAAATGTCTGATTTGCTTTTCACTTAGAATAGAATAAGCAGTCGAGTAAACTAAAAGGAGAAATGCTCATCTAAAAGCAAAGTGAAGATCCTGCCCACTAAGCTGATGCTAAATTGTCATTTTTAAGTGATTTAAGTGACTATTTTTTGTTTTAGAATAGGGAATAGAATGGAAATAAACATAACTAGGGTCATACAACAGAATTCAACCTAACGATGAACATTGTTTTAGAACTGAAGTGCCCCTTAACTTCTTTTCATCTGGACAATGAACAATCGAACACACAAATTAAGAGACTCAGCATCCTATCAAAAAAAAAAATAAAATTTAGACATACAGCAATGAAAAGACTGAGAACTGCAAAAGGCATGTAACAAAAGACAGGCAATGCTGAAGTAAAAGCTTGTAACCAGCATGAAACAGCATCTAGTATCATTCAGAAGAAACAAACCATGTTATCTTCTCTTCTGCAGGCCTAAAACCAAAGAAATTGTCAATGCTTCTGTCAGGCTCCACAGGCTTTGCATCAGATCTGCAGGGCTGCAGGACTAGAGCTTATTTTCTCTAAACTAGTCTTTGGCTTCTCTTTAGCTTTCTTACTTGCAATAGCAATTCTCCAAAAAACAGGCAACATAGCCTAATCTGTTTTAGGTTTAATTTAGTTGTGTAATTACAAAGTGGCTATTGGTATAAAAATTTTGATATATTTCTGTACCTAAAGTAGCTATTCTGCAGAGAATAAACTATTACTGTAGAATGAAAATGTAGTGCAGAGGACTACAATCCTGGGATGACAGCAGAGGTATTGAAAGTACAGCCACAAGGTGGCCCAAGAGAAAGAACAGCTATAACCACCTCACTAGGTCAATGAATACTTATTAAGAAAAAGTAGCTCTAGGACTTGGATAAAGTTATTTTAGAGAAAAAAAAATGAAGAGATCAAAGAACAAGAATCCTACATATATAAAACAAAAAATACACACAGAAGTTGCAGAGCAATAAACCAAGATTGATGTCAGGGCCCTGAGAGTACCAATAGACCACAATTTCCCCACCAGTAGAGGACACACTCACCCTGCCAATGAGTTTGGAGATCCCATTTCAGTCTCCAGATATTCAGTCCAAGATACACTGGTATTCTGGGTTGCAAGCACACATTGTCAGCTCTTATCCAATATCCACCAGAACTTCAAAATCCTCCTCTGCAGGGTGGCTCTCAACCTTTTCATCCTGCAGCCTGTATTGTTAGCAAGTGTTGCACTAATCCAGGTGCAGCACCTTGCACTTGGCTTTGTTGAACCTTATAAAGTTCACATGAACTCATTTCTTGAACTTGTCCTGATCCCTCTGAATAGCATGCCATCCCTCAGGCACATCAACCACACCACTCAAATTGATGTCAGGAAATTTTTTGACGGTACACTCAATCCCACCATCTATGTCACTGATGAAGATATTAAAGAGCACTGTCCCAGTTTAGGGCACTAGGGGGCATTACTAAGAGATGAGAGATCTACAGAGAAGATGACAACAAAATAATTTTGAATATATAATAATTTTTGAACATATAATAATTGAATATATGGGTTATGAGGTATATAGGCAACTATACGCATGAATCAGTAACAAACAGTGACCCAAAAATAATAACACAAAAAGGAATAATTACTCTGCTGCTGTGGGCTGGCAGCTGGGCTGTGGAGGGAGAGGAAGGAGTGCTACCACATGGATGGCGCTGGTGGGGGTGGAATGTGTGATGCGGCATGGTCTCACTCGGGAGCTGCTGGAAAACTGAGAGAGCGTGAAAGGATACCCCCAGAGGACCCAAAGGGAAGAGACAACACACTGCTAACGCCACCACGTGGAGCAATGTGGTCCTCTGCTGGCACTGTCTGAGCTGTGGTCATGCCGTGCTGCTACCTGCACTGAGAGACGACTTCTGTTTCTGTCCCTTTTATAGCAAGTCTGTTCTCGTTTGTTCTTGTGCTTTTTTTCTGGTGCATGTGGCTTCTCCATTGGTCAGCAGCCCAACTCAATGTCACATGGAACTGGGGCACTGCCGCCTCTCCGAGACCCCATCATAAGGGAACATGACAGCATTGGGCAGCACCTGCTGCCACAGCCACCTGCCTCCACGGGGACCCGGGAGGCCTGGGGCACCAGTGGCACTGCCTGTGTGGTTGGCCCACATCACTGGAGCTGCCGCTGCTGCAGTCACACGGGCCCTGCCTGCCCCCACTTGCTCCATCGCATTTTTAAAAAATGAGTGCAATGTTTCCCTTTTTCCAGTCACCTGGGACTTCACCTAGCTGCCGTGACTTCTCAGATATCATGGAGAGTGGCTTTGCAACTACACCAGCTATTTCCCTACAGACTCTGGGGTGCATCTCATCAGGTCTCATAGACTTATGTGCATCTAAGTTTCTCAGGTGGTCACAAACTTGATCTTCTCCTAAAGTGGGAGTGACTCTGCTTTCCTAGTCCCTGCTTTGATGTCCATCCACTTAAGTGGTGTGTGAAGACAGATTGCCAGAGAAGACTGAGGCAAAACAGTTGTTGAATACCTCAGTCTTCTCCTCATCTGTTACCAGTTTGACAGTTGTGCTCTTTATTGAGGTACACTTTCTTAAACCGTCATTTTCTGTCTGACATGCCTGCAGAAGACCTTCTCAATCAGTCTTTGTGTTCCTTGCTATGTTCAACTCCAGCCACACCTTGGGCTTTCTTTTTCCATCCCTACACAACTGGCCAAGTTCCTGTACTATTCCTTAGATACCTGTCTCTGCTTCCACTTTCTTGCCCTTTATTTGATCAGTAGGTCTCGACTTGTCCATCTGCATCCTTCTCTCAGTAAAGAGTTTGAGACATTGACAGCGCACCATAGTCGCCATCCCACATAGAGCAATCCACCATAAAACTTGGAGGAGCTGTAACAACAGGAGCATAACACTTGGGAAAGGGGTAGATGCAAGAAAGTATATGTATATAATCTGTGTGATTATTGAAATTATTCTCCCTAATGGTATTTTTTTAATAATAGCTAGGCCAATGATTGTTCTTTGGTTAAGATTAGAATTATTCTAAGGGTAAATTCATGGCTTTGTTCATAAGGTGGGGATTTTTTTGGCTCAGAAGTTGCACAGACTGTACTGTAAAAAATGGGTGGAGAACATGAGCAGCCTAGGCTATAATTGTGACGAAAAAATTCTGCTTTTAACCTCAGGAGTATTCCACCATTTAGCAGCATTCCAGATTTTGTTTACAAACACACAAACCCAAAAGGCTGTAACTTTTGTTTCTGTGGGGTTTGTTTGTGGCTTTTTTAGGAGACAGAATACTGTATCCAGGCAGAAGCAATGCAATTCCTACAGGAGCAGAAAATATGAGGCAGCAGTGCAATTAAGACAACTTTCTATAACTCTGGTATTTTGCCTTACATTGAAATAATTTCAAATTCTAATTTCAATTATTTATACCTTTCACATGCATTTTGTGAGAAAAATAAAATTTCAGTATTGATTCATAGGAATGTGTGAGGTTTTGTATTTTAGAACATTTGGATTGATACTTTTTAGAAAAAAAAACAAAACAGTAATACTCAGAATACTAATTTTCTGTTAACCTAAAATTTTACATTTAAATGTATTGGAAATTAATGCTCAAGGTGGTATATAAGCAGACACCTAGAAATATCAAGAAAATCTACAAAAATTCCTAGGGTGAAGGCAAAGACTTGTGTTCAGACTATGAATTAAATTTGCTGAGACCTAAGCATATTATTAGACCAGAGAGGCTATCAAAATTATGCACCTATTCTTCCAAGCCACGAATTTGGGATGGCCTTGTTGCTTCTGAACAACTTCTCATTGCATTAGAGAAATGTATGGAAAAGCCAAAGTTCCTGTGGAGCTTGAAAAAAACTGAATGACAGCAGTCATTGGTAAGGTGGGAACAAGTTAAAGCAACAAAGCTCACCAAAATTGTTTTTTTTTGCTCCAACAACCTTGATCTTCAAGTGCTCATTTGCCCAAAGAAGGCAGGTATGACCTTTAACTTGAAGTCAATTATCCAGTTGTATAGTACAACACCATCCCCATTATGCATTTGGCACATGCTCCTACATGTTAATAATAGTGTACTTCTCCCTCCAGTGCAATGGAATGCAGTCACTGTCTTATAGAATGTAACAGAAATTCATTAAATTCATAAAAATAGTCTGTCAGACAGATGAAACTTTGTTAAAAAAAAAAAAAAGGTAAGCAAAAATATTCCAGAGAAGAAGCATTTTCATATTAAAGATATCATTCATCATTTTTTGAAATATCTGAACATTATGTTGAGTGTCCCTTACCTCCTCTCTTGTTTAACTTGGCATACCCTGGCACATAGCTACTTGTCATAGATGATGAACTGCTGAAGGAGGAATGTGGTAATGCTGAGACCAGAGGTTCATCACACTTTTCTGAAACACAAGAAAACAGATTCACTTTATGCTCTTAATTATTCATACCTATTAAGTAGTAACATACCCTTTATTTTTCAGGGGGATGGTGATAACACAACAATGTTATTTTTATACGAATGCATGTAGCTATATCTCAGCTCTCCAATGTAAAAATTCCCAACAAACCAAAACAAACTCCAAAACAAATGACCCCCCCACCAATCAAACAACAACCCCCCCACCACCTCAAAACAATAAGAAAACCCACAAATACACCCAGATACACACCTTGACATGAGAAAAAAAAATTCAACAAAGGACAAAATAAGATAATGATAACATCTAACCATGGACCACCACTCTCCTTAGGGTTACAACAGTTGAAAAAAAGCCTGCTCTGATATATCTGGAACATTTTTGGTGACATAAAATCTAGTGTTAAAGAAAACTATTATTATGAAAGCATTGTAAGAAGTAGATAAGAAATTTTATTGCTGTAATAAAAGTGCTGATAAACTGATACTTTAAAAAAAATAAAATTATTGAATGCATATGAATTAACACATGCAACAGAGTTACTGAAAAAAGCTATACTAACTAACCACTACAATACATTTGAACACTTCACTTCCCTGTTACCCAATTATAAAAAAGATTAACTTAGTATTAGCTTGTGAGATGGAAAAAAACAAAATCAGAGTCTTTGCCTTTCTAATGAAGAAAAAAGATTAAAAAAAATTTCCTGCTGTTTTATGATATAAATTCGAATGAAGAGAACTAGTTTTGTATTTTTCAAATCCTAAGTTAATGTGCTGTCCTTTGTTCTAGTTTTTGCAAGGCATTTCAACAGATGGGAGAAATATGTAGCTTAAATTACTCATTCACTTTACAGGTACAACTTAACCTACACCAGTAAGCATCACTGATCTTTTTAAACACACGTACTGCAGCACAGGCAGGTGGAAACACCCTCAATTTATGTATCTAGAAAGCATTAGATCACCATAGGTGGTCTAGACGACCATAGGTCTAAATATGTATGAGAAGCATACTTAATGCAATGACAAACCACTGATTTGCTTGAACTGGATCACACATGAAGATCAAATTAATGTTATCTTCTAAAGAAGAACTTTAAGGGGGAAAAGAGGGATTGGGAGTTAGATAATTTATAATGCATTTCTCTTAAAACCTGAAGTCTCATGTAATGAAAGTTAAAATTACTTTCATAGCAATAGAAACTGAAGCACAGAAACAGAGAAGAACATTCATTCAGGAATCAGGACTTTGACATTTAACAAAATAAATAATATTCCTTTACAATCTCTGAGTTAAAAATGTTAACGGAAAAAAAAATTCGGCAAGAATAAAGGGCAACTGCTTTGCACTGAGTTAAAGGACAATTCCAGCTACTTTTAACTTCACTACCACACTATTTCATGATGGAATTTTTGACAAGGCAAGATCAATGGTTTCAAACAGTATTGTTTTTACCATAAAACAGAGAGATCGATTCCCTCCTCTCTTTGCTTTGGCTGTGGACAGATAGCTCATTTGGTCGGAAGCCTGTAGCCAGGTGCTCCTCACATCACTCCAGTCAAACAGCATACTAGGGTTATACACACCTCTCCCTGGGAGCACAGATATGCATAGAACAAGGGCCTACTTTTTATGATCCTGGATGCCAGGTTGCTATTATTTCTGTCAAAGTAGTACAAGATTAGAGCTTAAGAACAGAAGTGAGCAGCAGATCACCCCGATTGCCAATTCTTGGCCTAAATATCACAATCAGAGAAATACAGATCCACTTGACAAATTCTTCTCAAAGTATTTCTTTATCTATAGTGTATTTTCTGCAATTTATAAAGATAGGTTTTAAACTTAAAGACTGTTTGCAAACTGCTCATGTTGCCACATCATATATGCCTCTAGCTAGTGTTACCTAGCTAGAGACTTGAAGACATTCGTCATTAATCTTGTTGTCTAGGTAAAAATGGAATGAAATATTTCAATGCAAAACAACACATAATCAGAAGTTTTTTAAAATACATAATAAAAAAATACATATACATAAAAAATACATAAAAAAAACCCCTACATCATTTTCCTGTGTCTATATTACATGATATTTAATGTTAAGGAAAAAAAAATCCTTATCAGTAATGAGAGCTAACATTGAACATGTACCTTTGTTTTGTTTCCTAGAGGGTTTTTTTGCATATTCTGTAAAGCAAATTGGTTTATGCAATTTTTGGCAACATATATTATCAAACTGGGATGGGGTTAAAATCTTGCAGCTTTATAAAAAAACCATTAGAAATAGAAAGACTTAGCTAAAAAAAATGGATTCTACTTATGCAATTTATTTTCTTACTAATTATAAGGAGAATATCTTATAAAAAATAAAATAATATAAAATAAAATAAAATAATAAGNTTTAGGATTCAAAAATACAGGAAATTCACCACAAATGTGTATGAATTATAGGGAAGAATTATATTTCAAATGAATAGACTTAAAAAAGATATTACATCTCATCAATAACTCATGGCTTTTGGTGCAACAGAACAAAAGTTAAAAAACTGCTTACATAAGTTAATATTTCTAGCCCTATATAAAAGTTCCACTAAATATATTGCACTATTTAAGCTTCCTTTAGAACATGAAATACTGTTTTGCCTTAGATTTAAGAGAAAAAAAATCCTTGGGAAGCTTTGGTTCTTTCAGCAGTTTTAGTTATTTCCTGTAGAATCCAATTTTTTACTTACTAAACCCAGAATCATATACACCTTCCTGTTACCAAGACATAATAACTTTCCCCATCTAAGTCAATGCACTGTGCCCTGTTAATCAATTACAAAGCACACTTTTCTGTCAGCATCATAGCAGCAAAGAAATAAACTCTCCTCCATACCATTTATCTCAGTGATATATTAACATCCAAGCCAGCTTAGGTCCATTTAAATGTTAACTTTCTGAAGGAAAAAGACAATTTCCTCTCTATTCTATTCTGTCTAGATCAAAAGATCTGCTAACTTTGTCATGGGTATGATGACATTTGCTACTCTGACTTCCCTATTTAGAGGAAAATAACAGTATATGTCCATTAGAAACAAGTTTCCTTAAGATTCAAATAATTAGATCAATGGAAGAAAGGTCGCTTAATGTCATTAAATACAACTGCAATCCACAATTTTCAAATTCTTGAAGACCAAAAGATCATCGAAGCAAAAAAGTTCTGTGCACTTGCTCTGTTCTTACATGTTTTCTCAGGCACCTGGTTATTGGAAACCAGGTAGCAGGTGAGATGGTGCTCTCTCATATTTCAGGTGTTCATGCTCAAACCAGGAAAGGGTTATCTGCCATTTCCTGTTTTACAGTCTGTTTATAATCTATATTTTTATAATCTACCCATCTGGATAGAGGACTCTACCCGCGCTGGATAGAGTAAAAAAAGGGCTGTGTCCAACTTTCCCTGCAATTGCTTTAATTCTCACTTGCGTAGTCCAGGAACTATTTGGGGAAGAGGGACCATGATATTTGAAGGCATAGCTGTTGATCATAGCACAAAGTAGACCATACACACACAGGCTCTTATCAACCCTATAGGTTATTAAAGCTTAATCCTCACTATACCAGTGACTTCAATGATTTTGTTGGGCAAAGCAGAGTAAAAAAACCTTAATGCTTCCCTTCACAGAAGTCTGTTCAAATCCCTAGCATTCTGGTCAATAAACAGGTCATCTGCAAAGCTGACATATCAAAGTAGTCTGAGTAGATGAAAAAGACAATCTGCAGTTCATCTGTGTCTTCTTGACATTTGTATCTAGCAGTAGGAATGCATATAAACAACTATATATCTAAAAATATAGAGAAATGGGAACAGTATATATACATTTATAGTCACAGGTAGTTTTTATTAATAATTTGAAGCTACACGAGAGAATCTCTCAGAAGTTCCTGATTCTGTCAGCAAAATAAAAGATAAGCTGTGCAGCAGTAGTTTTAAAAAAGAAAAATACTTTGATACTGATAAATAGAACTCATCAGAAATAAGTAATCATGACGTATAAAATATGCTTTTGAATAACAAAGGCTTTTAATTCATTATGGTCCAGCATGCACTGAGAAATATAGCTTTAGAAGAGTACCAAACAGAAATCCTCGAATTCAGCTCTCCTGCTTTAAATCTTCAGTCAAGTTTTCCTATGACATGATAATCTAGGATAATAATTTTGCTGTAGGGTGATTTTAAGACATAAATAACCTACCAATAACAACCTCACTAAAAAAAAAAAAAAAGGTTCCATATATGTACATCAGAAATTAAGAACTTGAAAGCTGATCAACTTAAAAGCAAAAGAACTAATGACTGCAATATCAATATTGTGTTCTGATTCCAAAGTAGAGTATGAAACCGATGAGTCAATATGTAGCAGCATTGAAAAAATGTTTTAACCAAGAAATATACAAAGCCCTGACTCTCTAACCTAAACTCTGAACCATTTCTCTTTTATATTATACCAATAGAATATTTAAAATACAAACCACAAAATCTTAACTATTAAGAGTATATCCAATTCATTAAGTATACAAGAACACTGTCCAGTATAGGGGAAAACATTTTAAAGATATTTCAATCTTTAGTTCTAATGCAAAAGACTCTTGTTTTAAATATGAATTCTAATATAATTGTTGGGGAGCTAAGGAGAGAATCATATAATCTGGGTTTAATCTGTACTGTGTGTTAAATGATAGTTATTTTAAACACATTTTTCTCCTCCGATTTGAAATCTAATTTCTCTGTGGCATTCCGAGGAGAAAGAATAAGGCACTTCCAAAAAGCAGGCATGAGATTGCAAAGACACTCTGGAATGTGGATAAATACATTTGGGAATTGGTATATCTCCAAAGACAACCAATGAGAATATTAATGTGTCTGGTTTGAATTGCAGTGTATTAGTAGGCTGAGACAGTTTTACTTTTCATATTGCATAGGCAAGTCTTATAATCTGAAATGAATGCTAGAATCCACCAAGTTTAATTCACAAGACTCCAAAGAGTAGGAAAAAATAAGCATAAGTTGCTAGAATATTTTATGCACTGTTTCAAATGAACTTTTAAAGTGTTGCTAACCAAAAAGCAGGAAATACTTCAAAGCAGCTCATTGTCAATGAAAACCCCTTCAAAAATGTGACAAATGTTTTTTATCTCTGGGAGATGCTCAAAGGACTTAAGTGATAAAAACTANTGAGGACAACCTGTCATGGGTTTAATTTCAATGACAAGAAAAGCAACTTCAGTCCTGTGTCACAAGCCTCTTGCTCAGTACGTTATACCTCTGTCCAAACTTTGGATCATGTGTGACCAGGAACACTGCTGGAGATGTTCTTTTGTAAATCCCCAGAAAGGCCACTAAAGAGAACAATACTCATTGCAATGGCTGGAAAAAACAGGAAGGGTACACCTTATGCTCCAAATTCTTAACTCAGCAAGAAACCAGTGAAGTGTTTACCAAAAATCTCTTAGGGGGAAAGAAAATACTTTCTTTTCAGGTGTACTTGCCAAATGTACCAGCCTTTGATAAAATTAGGGTGGTTCAAACAAAAACCCTTATGCGTTATGCATGTTCTATTGTCTTTTTCTAGGCTTGGAAGACAGTTTAAATAAAAATCCACCATATCATTTTTCTTAGGATAAAAATCAAACTTTATTCCTCAGTATGTTCCTTGGACCGCTTTATCTACTAGATAGTGATAATGATTGGTAAAGTAGAAGCTGAATTTTTCACCCTCTTCTGTCCCACCTATTTTCCATTTTGTAGAAGTCTACCACTTCCCCACAACTGGCATTTCACAGGACAGTCTTGACAGACTGCTAGGTAGCCAAGCTCACATTCGGCTTTGTAAACAAATGAGTTCAAGTGTCACTGAAGTTTTTCAAGTGCCAGTGAAGGAAGTAGCACTAGAGATCAGCTGTAATCTAAAAGATTAGAGTGGCTCATATTGATCATGTGAGATGCTTCATATTCCACTTTAAGTTGCATATCATCAGTAGAGATAATACATTGTTGCTCAAAAGGTTGGCTGTGGCTGAAAAGAAAGAAAATGTACTAGCTATTTCCGCTCCTCAAGATGAAGTCATAAATTACATTAATTTGATGGTTTTCACAAACCCCTTAGTGATCAAGGTTACTTGTTTTTGAGGTTTATTTCAAGCTTTTTATAGATCTCTATAAGGAAAGGAACAAGTCTCAGGTAATATTTTATAGTCACAGTGGAGGACAGGCTGTCAGGCCTATTTCTTTGTTCTGATTCTGATTCAGGAATTCATCTTTGGGCAACACTGGATACAACACCACAGTCATCTCTAAAAGTGCATTTAATGCCCAAAGACAGACAGTACTTTACAAAATTTCTCAAACTATCTGTTTACCTAAACTTTATTTCCGATACCGCCCGACCAGTTTTCAGGTTAATCTGAAAAATCAGGATATTGCTACTCATTTTGACTATATATTAGTGTCCTATTCCATCCAAGGACCAGCTTACTAATAAGTAAGAAAACTTTCTTAGTTTGAGGAATTTTTAATAAGATTTTAAGCATTCCTAGAATTAAATGTAATAATTTCATAGGTGTGCAATGTTTTATATGACTACTATCACACATTCCTGGATGCATTGACATAATTAAGTACCATACAACATAATTTACAGGACTCTCCATACTTCTGTCTTGAACTACTGAAAATGAGAAAAGGCTTAAAACAAACATTATTAATTACCGTAATTTACAACTTACCCAGAGAGATTAGGATTTATTTTTTTAATTAAATTATTCAGTTTGGAAAATGTGCAAAACAATCTCTTGAAATTCAAATTTATCAAAATTTCAACATTTCACAAAGGAAAATTAGAAAACTGAACCCAAAATCTGTTTAATTCAATTTTTCAGAAAAGCATAATTATTTATTTTCTGCCTTGACCAAAGTGCATATTTTTTTTAAAGTATTTTACATTTGTAAAGAATGTCTTCAAAATTAAATGCATATCTTATTTTATTGTTTATTAGAATGCAAATTTAAATTATTTAAAAATATGTTCTTTTTATAGTGTCTAAGCTATATCTACAGTATTATTAAGGCAACCAATGTTGTCTGTTGTTTGTGGTTTGGGTTTGAGGGTTTTTTTGGAAGAGAATGTACAGAAATGTTTTACATCAGTTTAAAACAACATATCTGGATTGCCTTTGGTTTACTTTAGGGTCTCCAGGACACTCCACTGTACATTAACAATCTAGCAAATGTTCCCACTTTTGCTACTGTGTCTTTTATGAACACATTTGTAAACAGTGTTGCTTCCTATGGAAGTCAGAATTGTAGAGAAATTTGCCATCTCTTTTTCTTACGTAAAAAAACTACACTCAGGTCGATGGCATCTGGAAAAATTGAAAGTCAGTCAGTCTAGTTGTATACTTGGGCTTTTATTAAACTGTCCTCAGTGCATAAGCAATCATAGATGATCAATTCTATGCAAAGTGAAACTCATTAATATTTCCATATTTTTGCATACCCAATTCTCAGATGCCTCCTCAGTTTTTAACCTTCTGACATGCAAATATATTTCACCTTTTCACTACTGATAATACCTGAGCATTTTGGAGGATTTTATAGCAAATGAAGCTCCATTGTAGGTATCTTTACAAGCAGGCATGATTTTTCATAGTCTGGGGCCTATCCAAGTCAAGTATGGAAAGCCCTGAAGTTGTGACATAAAGTTTTAGAGCCGAGGGCAGAGGAACACATAATGAGAGGAACACATAATGATAAAGGAAAAGAACACTGGAATGCTTCACAATTTCTCTTATCAGGTCTCATTTAAATTAAAATGATTTGTGGTATTTTTGGTTATTGATTTGATTTTTTGCTTTTCAGGACCTTGGGATAAGACACTAATTCATAACAAGTAAATTTCTAAAGAATTTTATTGGTCAGCTTACTTTTTTATCATTGCTTTAGCGAGTTTCCATGTCTAAAAATAAGCTTTTTTTGTATAATAAAAACATAATATGTCATTATTTCCTCATGGTGCTACTTATTTTAATGGTTCCTATACTTTTAGCAGTTTTATATCAACATAATTGTTCTGAATTCTAAGATGATATACCAGGTTTAATTAATTTAAGCAAAATCAAAACAACCAGTGAGTGACTATAAAATTGTTGGACACTTCAACATAAAAGCATGCCCACAGAAGGCCAAATGTTAGTTCTCAAAACAGTGGAGCAGCGGGAGTGAAAAAAAGATCTTTTAAACTTGGTATATAGAATGAATATCAAATTATTTCACAAAATAAAGATTGTTTAAAATATTATTTCTTATGATGTTATCTAGCTCCTCACGTATTGATTGAGATGCTAGACAAATGTCTCATGAAAAAAGTTCACTCAGAGCAAAATCTGCAGATTCCTGTGTAAAGGCATTATTAACAAACTATACTTTCTCTACAATGGCCTAGGGAAGAAACTTGTTTTTACCAGACACGCAAAATATTTTATACCACAAAGTATACAAAGCATATCACACCTCTAGTTAGATAAGAAAAAATAGAAATTAATAGGGTATGCAAAAAGCAGCAGAGCATTGTTTCTTAATTTGCACAGCAGAAAGTAAATATCACTTAAATGTAAACTCAGGGTTTTATTCAAAGGCATTATAAATTCCATGTTTGTGCATTGTTGTTTACCTTCATATCCCCTTTGGAGAAAACAGATATGTCATATTTATAGCAGAAGCTATTAGTCTGCTGTTTATCAGTTGCCTTTTGTTAGAAGTGATGATAGAAGCAAAAACCAAAAGGTGTATAATCTATGAATTTAACCATATTATACTGACAGATTACTTTTTTCCTGAGAGGAAAAGACAAATAAGGTGTTTCCTTCCTCTTCTACTTGAAGCTTTGTTTTCCCCTCCAATTAAGTATAAAAGGCATGCTTTCTCAATTTCTGCCACTGATGCACAGGAGGATTAACTCCGATTGTATTTTGCAAACTCTTTTGTTAAAAAGTACTCTATCTTAAGTTTCTGAAGTAGTATCAAGTGACCACAAAAATCAATAATCATAACACATTGGATAAAAGCATAAAGAAAGCATTCTGAAAAGGTATTTTTGCAGGTGAAAGAAGAAATATTTTTTATCTTTTTCTTTACTGTTGCATTAATCTAGGCTATATGTTGCATATGTTTAAGATCATGATGGTCTTGATTTAATTTTCAAAAAAAAAAAGATAAACTTCTAAATTATGATGATATCTTTCGCAGAAATCTTATGTGATGGACAGAACTGTGGCTAGAAAAGGAACAACAAGAGAATTTGAGAAACATTTGATAATAGAAAAATGTGAACATAATTTAGATTTCTGAACTTATCTCTCTATTGTAGAACAATCTGTTCCAACCAATGCATGAGATCCAGTATTCCCTAAGGCTTGTTATATACACTGGGAAACTCATACCAATTATGGAACATGGTTGTGAATTTTTTCACTAGATGCCCAAACTCTTACTCTAATATCTTGAAGAAATTATATGTAAATTGGAACACGCTAACAAATGTTTTCATATGCAAGTTGATTCCAGTAATTATTCAGCATCCTTAAATATACTGGAACAACAAAACAAGGTACAAGTCAGTTCAGGACAGTAGCTTCATAGAACCCACATTTTGTGGATACCTTTTTCCCTGCGGTTTGATAGTACCTAGCATGTAATAATGAAAGATAGAATATTTTTTTTTTCCCCTTGGAGACTTAAGAATATCACAGTATCATAGTATTAACAAGGTTGGAAGAGACCTTTGAGATCACCGAGTCCTACCCATAAACCAACACCAAGCCATCATCATAACACATCATTATGATATGAACATAAAATATTTGCATAAATTTGTATATCTGAAGCTGACTAGAACATTTTTCTTTATGATAGACTCACCAGTGAGAGAGATTGTTATGGGCTGAAATGAGGTTTCAGCTGTTAAAATGTATTTTCCCTTTTTCTCTGCTGGTGTCGGGCTGGGCACCAGCTTCTGACAGCGCTGCACAGATGCGTGGCGAGTTTCCCGTATGCGCGAAACCCGGTGCCAGGTGAAGAATGCCAGCAGCCCTCGCAGTGAGTGAGGCCACCCCACACATGGCTGCCGCTGGCACACAGGGTGAGGGCAGCCTGGTACCCATGTTGGGGGTGGCCCTGGGGCCCCCAGGACACACTGTGGCACTCATGGGCGGCCCCTTCCCTCCCCAGGCCCCGACCACATGGAATTTTGGCGGGAAACGCTGCCATGTTGCCTCGAGCGAGGTCTTGTGGAGGGGAGATGCCCAAGCGCTGTTAGCCAACCTGGAGGCTACCTGCGCCAGGAGGGACCCTGAGATCATGCGGGAATAGACTCCCTATAAAACCTGCAAGCCTGGAAACCCTTTCTCTCCCTGGGCTCAGCGGTCATCAGAGCTGCACCTCAGCACATCTCTGCTCAGAGTTTTCCTGCGGTTCAGGCAGCAGCACAGCTTAATTGACAGCAGAGTCAGCATGGGGCTGAGGACCACATCGCTCACCAGCTGTGGTATTTCTCTCCCCTTTTGGGTTCCCTCATGGGGTTTCTTTTATTTTCTTCCTGTTTTCCAGGAACCTCGGTGTGGACCCAGCGCCATTCCACCTTCCTCCCTTACTCCATCAGCCCAGCAGCTAGCCTCAGAGGAGCACAGTCTGTCCACCTTGCATTGCTGTTGTTGGTTTTTTGTTTTGTAAAATAAATTCTGTCGTTTGTTGTTGAAACTATTGCGCTCTCGTCACTTTTAATGCCCCCTAGTGTCCAAACAAGGACACAGATGAAAATTTTTGACTCAGAGTTGTAAAGTATTTATAGGACTCCTTTTCTGATACAGACCAGGGCAACCAACATCACAACTAAACTCCTCATCAGTCTGCTTGGGCTAAAACTTGGAGTACAACTTGGAAGTAAAATCAATGTTCAGACTGATTAATCCCTTCACAACAAAATTGCAAACCTTTTCAATAATCTGTATGCATGCTAGGTCAAGTCTTTTCTAACTGAGGACACCTAAAGTAAGAGGTTTTAGTCAAAAGTGTAATTTCTCATTTTGAGATGCCAACCAGTTTGTAATTCCAGAAAATGTGGTGTACCCAAAGTCTATCTGTTAGTTCTACATTCAGTAGAGACAATAAAATCTTGGATGGGTGGTAGGAGGTCTATATTTTTATCATTAATGGGAAGAGATACAGATTTTGAATGTTGCAGATTCTTCTATGTTCTTTCTAAAAGGGAATAAAGTTCCAGTGCAAGGAAAGCCAATGTCAGCCTTTATTAATCCTTAGTATAAGTATAAAAAGCCGTATCAAACAACTGGACAACCAGACACTGAATTTGAACAGCTTTAAGTATGGTTCAAGTACATAAACCATGACACTTATTAGGAAAATATATATTGAAATTTTAGAATATTAGTAAATGTGGGATTCAGCTGCAGGTAGAATTTTACAAAGCAGGTTACTGTGTGTTCTGCTTCTTATTTGGTACTTTTTATTTCATTTTTAAGGAAGAAAAAGTAATTATAAATCTAACATTCATGCATGATTTTTATCATTTGGCTAGAAGGAGACATAAGGGAGAAAAACATGACAAGTGATCATTGCATAGTGGTATCTAAGTGTAGTTTTTTGTTAATACATCTAATCAAAAAGGCACAACAACATTGACTGATATTTCACAGAATATCTGAGCAAGTCATGATGTTAAATAAAATATTGAGATAAACACAAGATATAGAAGGCCCAAATATTTTGAGATCCACACTCTTAGTTTAGACTTTCTGGTTGCATTTCCTCTCTTGAAGCACTAATACTGTGGGAAAAGATTTCTCTCATAGACTTCTCTGTCCTAAGAATACCACAGGAGATTTACCGCATAACAGGTTCCTAAAATACATCAAGATCATGATTAAATAAATTTTGCTTCTTCCCCAACCCTCCTCCCTAAAGAAACACTATGTTTGTATTGTCCTGTACAAAAAAAAAAAAAAAAAGAAAAAAAAAGAAAAACCAACAAAAAAACCAAAAACAAAACCCAGACCGTATCAACATTTCTAAAGAGGTATTTACTGAAAAATCATTTCTGACCAGACTATAGCATGTGAGTCAAAGGACAGGGACTACTGTACTGATTAGTGTTTATGATTTAGATCTTAGTGGTTCTATCAAACCAATAAAGATTTAAAAAAAAAAAAAAAAAAAAGAAAGGATTGTACTGCACTTCTGCTTATCTAGACTTTGCATTGCCCCAGGCAGAATTTACTTGCTTTTTGCCAGCTTGTGCCTTACCTTACTCATGCTTGTCTAGTGCATAAGTGGGACAAGAGGAGGAAAGTTTTAGTTAGAAAGAGAATAGAAGAAAATGCCAAGTAGGAAAGCCAGTTCTTAACTTACTGTGGATCAAAAATAATTTTAACAAGGCTTAATCAAGTATAGGGTTAGTCTACCAGCATTCTCTTTCACTGTGAAAGCTAGCTGTTACAATTTCAGGTAGCTTTACACAGTCTCAAAGGGGTTTGTTTTATTTTAAACAAAAACCCCAG
Source organism: Neodrepanis coruscans (assembly GCA_013400695.1). Lineage (NCBI taxonomy): Eukaryota > Metazoa > Chordata > Aves > Passeriformes > Philepittidae > Neodrepanis > Neodrepanis coruscans. The sequence continues at coordinate 20,848 of VYZS01102765.1, forward strand.
TAAGTGTCATTAAAATGGCCTAAGCATTATTTTCTGTTTTCCTCATGTTCATTTTGTCCCCTTAGAAACTCTTGAATTAGGAAATACTCGTTGAAGAAAATGGTAATTTAATTAATTGTCTTAAAAGCTTGATGGAAAGATGCTGTATGTATGGATTTTAGATATGATTTTAGATATGTCAACACATTTCTCTTGTTGATTTAAATTACCACAACTACCTTATTCTAATGTTCTATAGAAATTCAAGTCAATGTGTTTTACAAGAGGCTTAGCTGTCCAGCTTATCCTGCTGTTCACATAGCATTTTTGAACGTAAATTGCTGTTTTTTTCTAATTATCAAATGCAAATAGCATTGACAACAGCATTGTCTATTATTGTACCCTCATTATCATGCATGGGTACAACTGAGGCATTTTTAAGGCCAAGAGTACTTGATAATTATTCTTATTATTACTACATGTTTAACATGTTAACCAAGAATCACAGCACAGTTAAATTAGTATATTCTAAAAATGACGGTGTAGTAATTATAGTCCATTCCCTTTGATTTTAATATGATATCTGAATATTAAGTTCCAAACACTACAGTTTACTACCTTTGTCTGGATCATAAACTCCTATTATGTTCAAAGTGAAGGATGCCTCCTGTAAATACATTTGAAAGTCTTTATATACACATATAATTGCAATGCAGGATCACATCTAGGACTTTCCAGTTGTTCCAGCTGAAGTCGCCCATGTCTTGGCAGGGCTCTGCTGTCTCTGTAGCCAGCAAAACACTGGCAGAACACTACACAGAAGTGAAGAGTCAGGCAAAAAGGGTGAGAAATGCCCCTGGCAAGGCCCAAGGGGAGAGTAGGAAGAGAGGAAATAAGAGCTGTGGCTCTTTTTCCTCTGGATTCCTCTGGAGAGCCCTCACTGGAGCACATACATCTCACCAAAGGGAGCCATGACCCATCGAGAGGAGCTCACACTGGAACACGGGAATGGAGTGAGAGACCAGAAAAGGCAGAGAGAACAGCCTCTCATTCCCCATCCCCCTGTGCTGCTCAGAGGGGAGGTAAAGGAGTCATGAATGAGAGTGAAGTTAAGCCCAGGAAGAAGAAAGGGATGAAGATAAGGGGGAAGGTGTTTTATGTTGTTTGGTTTAGCTTTTTGCATTTGTTTTGCAACATTCAACTCTATTTTAATTGGCGATAAAATAAAATAATTTTTCTCATTCATGAGGTGATTAGCAAGTGATCGCCTTGTTTTTATCATGACCCACATCTTGACCCCTTCATCTTACTTTCTCTCCAGCTGGTCAGGGTGAACCCACTACACTGCTAATCAGATATCAGAGAGCTGACTTGGTTGTTTGTCACAGACACCACACAAGTTCAGAACAAAAATATTGACCAAACGCAATATAAAAACATTAAATGTTTGTTTACAGTTCTATTTGAAGAAAATGAAAGAAGATCAACTTTTTGCAAGAAGAATCAACTAATTTGCAAGATGAATTCTACATAGTTAAAACTTGAAGTAAAGCACTTCCAGTTTTAATGCCCTGTCCTCAGAATGATATTCACATCCTGAACAAAATTGTGCAGGTCTAACTTTCATCTATCCTTAAGTCAGCCTCTCGGGGTCACACTGAAGTGAAATATGTGGCTCTAGTGGAAGGTGTCTCTCTCCATGGCAGGAGGGTTGGGACTAGATGTTCATTAAGGTCCTTTCCAACTCAAACCATTATATGATTCAGGCAGCATTCCTCTTCTATAAAAGAAATGGAGAGGAGATTCCAAAGGAAGGCAACTATGCTGTCCTTTCAGTAAAAAAAGAGCGCTGACAAAGTTTGAGTTTAGCTCAGTTTCTGTCTGATGATCACAGAAGGGCTGTCTAAATGAGTGTATCAGGACAGGAAAGACACCAGAGGGAAGCTGTGAACATCTTTTACTTGCCTGCTTTGGACAGCGACACTTCCAATTTGAGCTAGGGCTGCAAATCCAATATCCAGCACCATTTCCTGAAACCAATGCCTGAATTGGAGGATTCGCTATTCATTTCTATGGCAAGCAATTTGTAATGTGAACTTTTCAAAGTATGACAACTGTGCTGAATTCACACACTATTCTACATCTCAAGCAACCACTTAAAATTGCTATTGCTGGCATACATGCACCAGCAGCAAAAACATATTTTGATCAAAGCACTATGATTTATCTTCACATCTACATATTCAAAAGTATTCAGGAAACTTTAAGCATACTGAATTGTTAATCACCATGAACAGTGGCTTTGCAATAAGACAGTCTCATATTTAGACTTCTAACGGGATTTGAAAGTTTCCATAAAACCTCAAATAACCTACCCAGTGCACTGAAGACACTGTACTTTGTCCTTTTATAAATAAGTAGATTACAAAGAGTAATTCCGGATAAGAGGTAGCAAAGTAAAGATCACTCTACAATGAATGGACATCCAGTCAGGATAAGGAAAATTTGCTATAAAAAAATTTATAATATCATATACAAAATAAAATGGTGCCTTTCAAGTTTATTTTTTTCTCTCCCACTTCTGAATCCATAAATTATATGACTAATCAAATATGTATAATTAAGATCTTTAGTTCACCAAAAAATGAAGACAAAATGTGTCAAAACCGAATAGGAAATAATCAGTATGAATGAAATTCAAGTGAAAAAGACAATGAATATACTTAAACTGTTGTGAACATCCAATTTTTCCCAATATAATCTCCTGAAATATAAAAAAATGAATTTTTATCTATTAATACCTTCCTGAATTAAAAAAAAATCAAATAATTCTTCCTTCTGTTCACCTCATTTTCAGGATTAATTTAATGAAATCACCCTTTATTTTATTTACAAAGGTAATTTTTATGCTCAAAATAGTTTGCCAGGATAGTAGGCTGAATTTGTGAAGAATTAATTTTCTCTTATAAATGAATGAATAAGATTGGAAAAGATGAAATTAATGATTAAGTGATTGCAGTTAACTAAAAAGTTTCATTTTGATCCCTTATGGAGAATGATTGAATATAATTTTATTAAAATCCATTATCTTAATGAGAAGATAGTCTATGCTTGATCTTAGCCAAAAGGCTAGTGGAGATATTTTAATGACTTGGTGCTTCTGTTTAATGGGGAGATTTCATAATTACTGGATCTACATCTGTTTGATTAATGAATATCTTCTAGCATCCATGCATCTTCTTTTAGTTTGGCTGACAAAATACACTGGAAGCACATGTATATAGGTGCTTTTCATTCTGT
>VYZS01102775.1:2314-56599 GCA_013400695.1 Neodrepanis coruscans
GTGGGAAGCACATGGAAATAGCAAAGAGATGAGAAATGAGAGTGAGAGAGAGGAGGAAAAAAGCCCCAACATGAAACACTGTTTTCTTTCTGGTAGGGCTCGGGCAGGAATAAATTGCCAATGATCTCACTTTTGAGCAATGTCAGTTTATTTGTACTAACTCTGAACTGACCATTTAACAGGGGCTTCTCAGCTTTGGTTTACAAGGGAAGAGCCTTGTAATGACATGAGTTTTCTGTGCAGTGAAACAGGCACTGGGATCTGGTTGGAGAAGATCCAGCCAAGCCCAGTGCAGCTGATGGAAAGGACATCATCTTCAGCCTGGGAGTGCTGTCCCTAAAAAAATCAGCCTGGACTTAAAGGTGTTGCTGCTTCTGTGCAGTCCATAGGTGGGCACAACACTCCCATGGGTTCCACAGGAGAAAGGAGGCAGATCAGAGCCTAACAGAGCAGAGACAATTAGCTGAAACTTGATAACCCTAAAACCAAAGTCTGTGGAGTGTTAAACAGCAAGAATTAGGAGAAAGTCCAGGAAGGACTGGGGTATGGTATAGATTGGCTTTGTCTGAAGTTCTTAGGCTTTCCTCTGCATTATGTCTCCAGCTTGAAGGAATTTGGGTGTTTTTCTGCAGCCAATTCTTGTGGCCTTTATTTCTCCAGCAGCAGCTGAACATAGTGCTGGAGTTAAGGCATGCATCTTGAAATTGGTGTACCAGGTTCGAATCCTGGTACTGCCAGTGACTTGTGCAGCCATCAGTAAGTCACTTGTTCTCTCTGGGTTTCAACTTGCCCTGCGTGAAATATGGTTAATGAAGTTTTTTTCTTCTGTTCGTTGTCAGTACATCTCGCAGTTCTTTGGGATGGGATCACTCATGACCAAGCGCATGGGAAGTCCCTCTCAGAATCAGGTTCTTGCTTTGTTCAGGCCTGGGAGTGTTTTTCAATGAAATATTAACAATAACATAAGTGGAAACTCCTGTTNCCTTGCAGGGATTCCCACCTGGGAATGACTCTAAAACTATAAATCCTGCTGCACAGGGAGGCACTCCCACATGCTTGCACAGTAAGGGAGAGCAGAGACTCTGAAGGTGCTGCACATTCACAACCTTGCCTTGCTAAGAGTTGGAAGGTACCCAAACACCTATCTAAGCAGTGTTAGCACTTTGTGTTTTCTTGGTTGTAAAGCTCAAGTGTTTAGTTAATGTCTGCACAGGTGGTTAAATACAATGGCTCCCTCTGCCAAGTTACAAATCTGAAATTTACTGGAAAATATCATAAAGTCCAAGTTTACTCATGGTTTTTGCAGGCTGTAAATGTAAGGAAATGAGACCACTCACGCAGATGGGCATAATGTATGCCTGGTGTGACACCTAAAAATGCCACTCAACAGGCTCAGAGCAAGGGGCAGAAGTGCCCTGTAACAGTATAATTTGACACAATTTGTGTTTTACAAACTGCATTCAGTCAGTGGGACTTTTTTGCAAGAGTTGCTGCAGAGAGACTCTGCAAGGGCAAAGCACATGTAGCTTAGGCTTAGCCTGAATACCTTTCTGAAAAAGAGCTGTCCCACAGGGGTTGTGAGATTGGTGGGACAGGGTTCTGTGTTTGATTCACAATGCAAGGGACAAATATCAGACTCAATGTGCTCCCAGTTTGGTGATTCTGTTGCCTTCATGATCCTGGGAAGAGCTAAAAGACAAACTGAAGATCCTTGGAGCAACAGGCAAGTTCTGGAATCCTTCTGAATATAACACTGCAAATATTGTTTACCAGGAGTGACCTGGATCATCTTTTCCCACACTGAATGAAGAACATAATGGCCTGTATGTAATGGAGTCCTGCCCTGTGTTCTGGGAAACCCTGATGGGATGTTTTCAGGGACTGACCAAACTGTGCAGGTGCTGGGACAGGTGCCCCTTGTGCAGATGGCAGGAGAGGGGCAGTCAGTGTAGCAGGTAGCACATTCCCTCTTGGATTAGCACCATGGAAAGAGGAACATGAAGCTGCTGGGGTGTCCTCTTAAGAAACAGTCTGAAAATCACTCATCATGGCTGGAATGGCTGCTGACTTCCAGTTCTGGTAGCAAATCAATCCTCTAGGTTTCCAGACAGAAAAACATTGGTTTGCTTTTTTTTCTGCATCTAGTTTTCACGTCATCCTCAGTTTAGGCTGTTAGGAAAAAGAACATTTGTATTCTGTTTCTGCAAGCTCTGTGTGTCTGTAACCTCCTTGCAATAGAAGTGCACTTGTATATTCCTGAGCAACAGGCAGTGCCACATGTGGCTGACAGGCCTTGGAAACTAAGACTTCATTTGGAAATACATGAGGGTGTATTGAATGTGAACAGAACACATGGACTGGCTGAGCTCCTTGAGGCAGTGAGGGGACATATTATGTTATTATCAGTATTATTGGTATTGCCATCTCTCCTGAAGAAATAATTCTGTGTCTCTGTGCCCTCCCACCTCCTCAATGCTCAGTGAGGGGAGTGCTGCTGCAGTCCCATGCTCAGACAATAGCCAGGCACATTTTAATGATCAACCTGCTTTCTGGGACTGAGTTGGGAGGCAGGAGACCTTCTCTGCCCCGGGGAATTTGTGTTTTTTAGATATCAGAATCTATTTGAACCATCCCCAAGGAAATGATGACTAAAACAGCCCCCAAGTGACACATGTTCCTCTCTGCTGCTTCTCAGTGGAAGGCTCCAAGGTCTGTTGGTGAGATGGAGCTTCCTGCTGAGAAGACAACTCAAGCTGGCTAGAGATTAAATAACACTTTTAACTGCCTGATACTGTGAAGCTTAAAAGAAGAAAAAAAGCCATGCAGTGTCACCTAGGGAGTAAACCAAAGCTTGCTGAAGCCCATTGAAAGGTTTCCATTGAATTCAGCAGGTATTGGAACAAGCTGCCAGCATCATGCTGATGTGACCTCAGGTTACAGCTGTGCCACTGCCACTAAAGGAGGCTGTTCAGGTTTGGAGCTCAGCATCCATCCCAGCAAAGGCAACTGCAAAAGAAAGGAAAAGGGTGGGATTGAATGTGGAACTCATTTCTGTTCCTCTCAGTTTATGGACTGGATTTATCACCCATGGCTGAAATGATTTCTCAGTGTCAGACACTTGCCCTTCCCCATGGCCAGCTCATAAATGACATTGCTCTTTAATATAATGGTTTTAAAGGTACAAAGGGTAAGTTCCAGCTGAAGCAATGTTTAATTTGGCTTTTGTGGTTCAGACAGCTAAGGAGCTGTGGGCATGTCAGTTTGAATTTCAGCTGCAGCTCTGTCAGGCACCCAAACCCAGCTTTAACACGTACCACTGTGCCCCTGCACAGGGCCTCGAGCTTCAGGCAGCCCTGGACTTCAGGGAGCACTTAACATATGAAAGAATTTATTCCTGGTTTGGATTGGAGCAGCACTGCAGTGCATTGTACTTTATTACAATGCTTCTGAATTGCTTTCATAATTTCCCCTGTGCCACCACCCCAGTGAAATCCCTGTGCCGTGCACAGCACACAGCCCAGCCGGCAGGCTCCTCTGCCTGCTTTACATTCCCCCATCATCTCTCAACCAGGCTGAAGAAATTTCAATTCACAGTAGTCCTGTATGGGAACTGAGTGTGATTATGTTCTGTAAGCAAGGGGAAAAAAAAGGAGCAGAGGGATGAAGGGCTGTGCATGAGGACAGGGGCAATCCCTGAGAGGAGGAGAAGGAGTTGTGGGGTCTCCAGGTACCTGACTTGTTTGTGCTGCTGGATTTTGGGTTGGTCCGTGCTTTGTTAACTGGATTGTAGGGAAAAAATATCTCTTGATTGACTAAAGCTCATGACCAACCTGGCAGAGGCAATGGACAGCCTTCAGCACTCACATATATTCCAGTTTTAATTATACATTTTTGGAATTTCAGAGTTTCCCTTGAGATGTGCATATTCTTCTGTGTGAGCCTCTGGGGACTGAGGTTGAAGGAGAAGATGAGTTTTCTTTAAAATAAATATAAATATCCTGGAGCTACAGAATCCTTCAAGGTGTTAAACAAAGCTGTCAACAGTGTGGATGTTTAGTCACATCTTGGTCCCATGAAAAAGTTGGGATTATTGTATTAGAAAGGTGTTCAGCATCCAGAGCCCCCGTCCTCTGCTGTCATTTCAGAGAAGAAAAGTGGATGCAAAGTTCCCTATTAATAAATATGTCCTCATTTATCATCACTTACTGCCTTTGGAAAATGAGAGATTGTTTTTCCAAGTGATCTTGCAGCATTGGGAAGACTCCTGCAGCTTTGACTCATTGTGATTATTCCCAAGTGTTGTCATCAGTTCTTCCTGTATTTATGTGAAATTGCTCTTAGCCTGTGCTTAGCTCCCAAAGCTGATCACAGTGTTTTGAGTAGGAAAAAACCCACATCCCCACCCCCTGCTCATGGTCCAAAATATGATTTGTTTCATACAATTCCATACTGCTGGGAGATGCCAGAATGAACCTTCCACAGAGCCCCAATATTCTACTTTCTAATTTGTCGGACTCATGGTATATGTTACCTACATTGGTTATAAATAAGGAGAGGCTGAAAAAACGTGGAATGGAGATCACTATCCATTAAATCCACAATCATCATTAAACCTGTTCCATGCTCTTCTGCTCTCTGAATGCCTAAACATGCTTTAGACATGATTTTCTGCTACACTGTGTATCATAGTTGCCTCCATCAAAGCAGAAGACTAAAGTGCCCAGAGAAGCTGTGGCTGCCCCATCCCTGGAAGTGTCCAAGGCCAGGTTGGAGCAACCTGGGATTGTGGAAGGTGTCCCTGCCCATGGTAAGGGCTTGGAAAGAGATGAACTTTAAGGTCCCTCCCCACCCCTCCCACCCCACCATTCCACAATTCTAAGACAACTGAGGCTTTTTAATCCATAGTCTCCCTCATTCCTCCTGCTGCCAGATGACAGTGCTGAAATTCCCAGTCTTGTCCCAGCAGGATCCCTGAGCTGAGGCAATGGTTGAAGTATTGTGCAAAGCCATGCATGAAAAGTGAAGTTTATTCCTGTGAGCTCAGTTTAGTTTGGAGCTTGAGTTTATCTGCCTGAAGCTGTGAGGATGGGAATAATGACTTTCTGTATGAGCAGGGCATAAAAACTTGCTGGATCCTCTTTAGCAAGTAAACATTCTCATTTTACACCAGGGCTTGTAATAAAGGCTCCTTTTTGTGATTTCTTCTCCATCCAGATGTTTCTATGTTACCAGAAACATCTTCAACTCTTATGGCCACCATCAAAATATTCCCTTCCCCCCTCTTTTAGTGTCATCTTTTCTGTTCTATTCATTCTATTCCAAGCATGTATTGCATTTTTCTTTTTAGAAAAAGAGTGCAGCTACTTCTAAGAAACTTTCTCCCACACTGAATATCTTTCCCAAACATGAGAACATTCTCCCCTTTCGTTTGTTCACCAGACATCACATGATTTGCACTGGAAACTGGCAAGAACATTTAAAATAATAAAAATAAAAATCGTGATCATCTCAGAAGTGGGAGATGAGTGCATTTGTTGGGAGATGCAGGGGTTTGGAGGGCTGTGATTGAAGTCTGCAGGAATGTTAACTGAATTTTAATTTGTCTTGTACAAAACAATATGTATGGAGGTTGTTCCTGAGAGGTCAGAAGAGGGTAAGAAAGACTGAGCCATGCTGGGTAAATGTGTTGTTTAGTCCACACTGAACTGGTTTTTGGTTACTGCAGTTTTCATATTTGTGCTCTAATTTTTATTGATTTAACAGGGCTCTCACACAGTAATTAATGCAGCATTAATTGTCCACGGTACTGTTGGAAAAACTATGGATTAGCACTGCTCCAGCCACAGCTTCTGGGGCTGGATCTTAGGACTAAATTATAAAAAGTTGATGGCTGGGAATGAGTAAAGGGATGCTTGTTTTCCTGCTTTTCTTGTGTGTTTTGGGGATGAAACGTTGGGATCTTCTTTTGGAATGGTTGCTGACCTGTGTCAGTTTTTCAGGAACCCATATTAGACCTTCAGCCTGGCTTTGTGCAGGAATTTATTTCCTTAAGATCTCATGAATTCTGTTTCAAAAGCTGTGAATAATTTAGCCCCACTCAAACGAAAATAAGGAATTCAAAGGAAATATTTGAGACAGCCCTGGAATTGAGGATTCCTTCTAAAATAGTAATAGAAAAGGATTGATTCCTCTCTGTTCCTTCCTCGAGCCACAAGACTGGGTTGATAACTCCAATTTTCAACTGCTGAAAACTTTCCATGAAAACATCCTGTGTATGTTTCTGATGAAAACCACATCAATTGCTGTGTGTGAGACCACTCAAACCAGTAGGGAGCTGGGTGTTATTGAAACTGGCTCTGCCATAATCACGAAGCTGATTTATACTTGTTCTGCTCTAGTTACTTAATAATAATATTTATTTAAGATAATTATGTTTATTTTCATGTATATTTACATAGAAAAAAGGTACTTGAATATATAGTAGATATAAGAAAGAAAACAAAAAAGATATCTACATAAGAATAATTATTCTATTAAAAAAAATAATTGTTCTTAAGCTGATCTTGCAGTAGGTTTTGGGTCTATACCTGGGTGAGAAGGTTGGCAAGTAACCAAAGAGGAGTTATACCTGAGATCACCTCACTGATGCAAGTAGTAGCACTCAAGTTTTGTGGGCTTTTGTCCTTGCATGAAGTTGCCAGAGACTGTTTTGAACAGAGGAGACTATTTGCTGACACAAAACTAGCAGAGCTCTGGGTTGTTTGTTGTAGGTAGGTCAAGGTGAATTCCCTCTCAAGCTTTACTGCACAGCATCCTCCAGAAATGACATCAACTCCATTTCCATCTCTAAGTACATGGAGCTGTTTTCTACCTGAGCTGTTTCTCCTGCTGTTTGGAGCTCATGGGGTGCCTCCTGCCACAGATCTGCAGCTGATGATGCAATGAGGAGGAAGGGTCACACAGCAAGTGTGAATCTCAAGTGCTACACAGAGATCAAGGATTTGGCTTCACCAGCATTGTCACTCTGTCTTGTCATTTCTCTCTCAGTCCTTAATCCATAAAGTGAGACTAAAAACCCTCCCTTAATGCTGGCAGAGTTGGGAGGGTGATTTCAATATCACTTGTGACGTATTCAAGCTCAGATCCTTGAAGTCTTTCATCATCTTTTCCCCATTTTAATGCTGCTGAACGAAGCATTGAAATAAATCAATCTCACGATTTTGGCCTGGCTTTACTTGTGATTTTTGAGCCTTCTGGTTTGGCAAAACCATGATAAACTCTTTCTGGATGGAGGCCAGGCTTCTCTTTGAAGTCCTGTGAAGCAGCACACCAAGTAATGCTCCTCTTTCCATGTTTCACAGTACCAGGGAGTGATGGACTGGGAGCTGAGCACACAGTCCAGCTGTTCCCACACAAATCCTTCATTTGGATGAAAGGAGGCTGGAGCTGTTCAAATGATAACAGTGAATGGCATCAGAAATACAACAGCCAGATGGATTTTAATGTAACAGCTGTAAAAGGCCCATATGAGAGAACTGGGATAAAGGCTAATTTATTCCACTTCAGCTGTATTGCATTGTCTTTGCTGAATGGATTGGGTACTTGGTGATCCAATGGCAACATAATTCCAATTGTAAAATGATAATGCACAATTACCAGAGCTGTCAGGTACAGCCAGCTGGAGGACTGGCTGCTGGGATTCTACATTTGCCCGAATTAAAAAGTGGGAAATTAGTTAATAAGACAGAGCTTCAGGATGTGGGTGCCTGTTGAAGTGAAAAAAAAGTTGTTTCCATCCTTTTCAAGCTTTTCCTGTTCTCCTGCAGTCCTTGGTCACTCAAAGTGGGGAGTTTCCACTCCCCAAGTGTAAGGAAGAATATCCAGAATAAAATCATCAAGATTATTGGGAGACAACAATATGTGACTGAGCAGGGAGGTCCACTGAGCTGGTTTAGCTGGGCCAGGAGGAGATGGAGCAGCTCCCTACGAGCATCCTACATCTCCTTGGAGGGGGTAACTGAGACAAGGGAGATTTAGTGGTGCCAGGTAATAAAACAAGGGTGCAGTGGCTGTAAAACAGCTGCTGGGAAGTTGTAAGCTGAATATTAGGAAAACAGTTTTCCCTAGAAAGGAAGTGCAGGCCTGGGACGGGTTGTCTAGACAGGCTGTGGAAGCGCCATCCTTGGAGGTTGTGGAGCCTTGGATGAAGCTGTGGCTGACCTGAGCCAGCCTTGGACACAGGCCTGTGTTGAGCTGGGCCCTCCCAGCCAATATTTCTGTGATAAGAGGGATTGGAAGGGAAAAGCTGCATCTGCAAAAACATTTATTTTAATACTCGACATCGGGCAAAATTAGTCGAGGGAGGGCAATTCTGAGGAAAGCATTTTTAAACATGTGGGAAAAAGACTGGCTTTAAAATGTAACAAAAGAATGAAAACTCCAGACTGTACTACAGGCTTCTTAAAAAAAAAAATCATTCTGCAGCATCTCAAATGATAGCTTTCCATTTGTGTACATGTCAAACCATACACCAGTGCATCTGTCACAGCTTTTCTTCGCTTTGAGACAATTAAGCATAGATTCTGTGGCTTTCTTCATTCCAGCCCTGTATAAACAAAATTTGGTTTATTATGTTTACTCATTTGGAAAACAGCTGATACTTTGGGTGTGTATTCTAGGATTTTTTTGAACTCACTTCAATATTTTTTTCTGTGTCATAACAGTTGGCTTGTAACAGCAAAGTGGAGTAATCAGAGGGTTGTGGCTGAAATCAGAACCATGTACCAGAGGCTGGGGTGAGCTTTTATGTCAGTTATGGTTACTACACAAAACAAAAAAAAAGGAAAAAAGATTACTTGGTTGAATTTGAAGATAAGAGAAAAAACAAAAATGAATGCTTGGAGTCAGTAGTAGTTATTTAGCTTTCAAATGTTCTGGCTTTTCCAGAGATTCTCTCTTCTCCCTGAAGGGAGCTGTCCCTGCTTTTGTACAGTGATGAGAGGAATGGGTGGGCAAAGATTGGCCACATTCATTTCCATGCAGTGGCAGTTCAGTGCTGTGAGCATCTCAAGAAGGAAGATGATTTGGGCAAGACAAATAAACCCTGTCCAAGCTTGATGCTGAAGCTGTGGAGGTGATATTTTTCTGCACATAATCTTCCTAAACTCTTACATTGGAGCTGCAGAACAAGGAACAGGATTTAAAGATCCATGTGAAAGGGCAGAGCTCCTGGGTTTTGGTGGATCAAGGGCTTCAGCTGTATTTTCAATAACTCCTGTCCTCTCTCCGATTTTTCTTATACAAAATCACGTCTCTTGAGGGCATGATTGTCACACCTGCCATGGGGAAATTACCTTGGAGGTGTTCTGCCAGAAACCTAATTCTGGGCTGGTTCCAGTTTGCTTCCTAATGGATAAATGGTTGAGTTATCCCGGGAGCTTAGTCACATCAAGATATTGCTCATACCGAGCCCTGATTCATTTAGTTGCACAGGAGGTTTTTGAGCTGATGGCTTCATCATGAGTCAGTTCTTCATTACTACATTCCTCTGACATTACACAGCAATATTGGAGCTGCCACAAGAAAACAGATGAATGATATGAGATTAGATGGACCTTGTCTCTGATAATGGTGAGCGCGTCGTGCCTCAGACAGACACAAACAGCCAATGTGTTGCATCAGGCTGCTCATGCAAAGGGGAACAGGAGCCTTTCCCAGCCCTGCCTGTGCTCAGATTATATACAGAAATGTGAAAGTGACTTTGCAGCTTGATTTCAGCTATTCCAATTCCTAACCATGTCTAATCATTCCTTTTGAAAATCTTGTTAAGGTATTCTCGTCAATTAGCACTTGTTTCAGTGAGCTTCATGGATTAATTAGATGTTGCATTACAAAAATAATTATGCCTTTTAACCATTTTCGGTTATTTACTTCTCTAAATGTTAGTTTTGTGAGGCAGACTGGCTTGGTGCCACAGTCATTTGGGGAGAATCTAACACAGATTAATGAGCAAACTTGAAAAGCAAGCAGCAAGTCCCCTAGTGTTTTGTAATTAAGCAGTTTGATTAAAAACAACTGCAACCACTCTGTGCATGGAGAAACAAAGTGAAACAGCTCTCTGCACTGAGACCTCCAGAACAACAAATATCAAAACCAGGTCTGAAAGTAATTTAGGGAGCTCAGACTGTTTCTTGGCTACCTGATAGTTTCCTAGGAGAGGTTTTTGAGGAGCAGGCAGTGAGGCAATGCAGATGTTATTCCCCAGCCTCCTGCCTTGCAAACAGAGTGACAGTGTGGAATACTGGCTCTTCTTGATGAAAAAACTCAAATACTTGTCCTCACATGCTTGTGCTGCTCTAGGACACAGATCATGTAATTCAGAAGAAGTGGCTTTTTTAAGTGAGCTGAAAATTTGTGCCAGCATCTTTAATGGAGTTTTTTCTGCCGCTCTGTGAGGTCAGTGAGACCTAAAGTGAGCCCTCTAAAATATCTGTGCACAACTGGCCTGTGGCTGTGCAGAGCTCTGGTACCTGTGTTGGACCAGAGGTTAAAATTCCAGCACCAATTCTGGGGAAGCTTTGCTGCTTTACACCAACTGACAGGCTGGCTCTAAGTAAAACCAGACATAATAAGTGACCTGACTGTGAAGATCCCGGGGTTCATCGTGCTGGTTCCTGTGCATGTGTGAAATGCTGTAATTGATGGGAATGAGGCCGAGCTGAAAAAGCTGATGCTGCAGCTGAAGAGTGAGGCAGAGCTAAATGCTGCTCACCTTGCATTAAGGGCAAGTCAGGCAGACAGAAAAATACACACCTTCTTCTCTTCCTCTCCCAGCATTACCTGCCTGAGCTACATTTCTGTGGAAATGTGCCTGTGTGAGGCCTCAGACATCAATTTTCTCTTATTTTCTAAGCCATTTAACTCCCTTTCACAGGCAGATCTTGTTTAGAATCAATAGCTCCCCACCATCAACCTCATTTAGTGTATATTCATTTATTGGATTTCAAAAATGGAAAGGAAGAAGACTTAAAGGAGAAAATACGGGGGTTTTCACTGAAGTGCAGTGTTTGAAATGCAGAGCCTTTCTCTTGGCTTTAAGTATTGCTACATTACAAAACACACTTGAAATGATTCATGCTCCAGCTTGGCTTATAAAATCCATAAGCAGACTACAAAGATCTCTTCTTCCAAACCTGAGACATCAAATGTTGCCTGGCCTGTTTTAGTCGACCCTTTCCTCAGATGCTTCTTCCCTGAATTTGCAGCAAGTCATAAAGTCCTTCCGATCTGGCCTCTGTGAAGTGGGGGCATGGAATGAATTCTTGGACACCTCTGACAGTGACCTTTTCCATCGTTCTCCCGTTCCTCTGCAGAAAGGTGGGCAACTCCTGTACTCAAGGCAGCTTTGATGGCATTTTTAGACTATCAGGGGCTGTCTGGGTTGTAGATTTGTCAGTTGTTCTTGCAGAGAAACATTCTGTCTTCCAGAGAGCCTGTTTATATTTTGGATTTATGGAGAAAAAGAAATTTTAGGGGAAATTGTGTCCTGTCCTTACTTTTTGATCTCATCCTTCCCGTTGCTGCTGTACCACACTCCACAAATAAATGACAGTGTAACACTCCCACACCTTCCAGAAGCCTTGAGTAAGTGAAACATTTCTTTTATTGATAAGGAAAGTCATATTTCTTTATCAACAATAATGCTCCCCCCTGGAAATGGGCAGAGGAGGATCATTAATGAGCTGAAATGGGAATGTTTTCTCTGCTTGCTCATGAAAGAGCCTAAACCAAGTGTTGGACGACATTGTTTTTCGTTGTAACTTAATGTGCTTCTGCAGGAAAAAGTCAAACCAGTGTGTTTTAGCATAAACCTGTGTGGATGTTTTCCCTCTCTTCATAGTTTTGTGAAACACCCAGCAGGTTGTGACTTATTCTTTACCTTATTCAGGATTGTTTGTGCCTTCCTCTTCCTCAGGACAGTGAGCACAATAAAAATTCAGTGTGGAAAATGTGCTCAGTTTCTGTCTGTTCAATTGGGAAAGTGTGTGGGGACGGGGTAAGTGGGATGTTTTTAACCTCTGCATGTGCATGGAGTGACCCCTGCATGAGAGTCATTCCTTGTATATGTGATGAATATTCCATTGTATGTACCTACATGGAATAGACGTACATTGCAAAACAGCTTTTCTGAGCCAACCCCAGAGCACAGGAAAATGCTTTGTCAGACAAAAGGGTAACCAGGAAACTGGGCTCTGCAGGAAAACAAACACAAACAGCATGTGTAGCTCCATAACCTGATTTTGGTGCTGATACTCCTGAATAGAGATAGAACAGGGGCAGGCCAGGGGATGCTCTCCCACTGGGAATGCTGAGAGATTCCACACTGAAGATCCAGTGACATTGATATTGTTTGAGAAGGTCCAACAACATGAGAGGGATTGTCTACAGAGGGGAACTTGCATCACACGTGGCTCCTTTACAACCCTCTGCCATGTAAGAGGGTTCAAGATATAATAATATTAGTAATGGCACTGTCTTAAATCTCTGGGGGAGGATCTGTACAGCGCTTATAAAAGTTCCCAGGAAGGATCCAGTGGGAATGAACACTTAAAGTAGTCCTTGGTACCTGGATGCAATGCAGAACTTTCCCCAGGAACCAGGCCAAAACTTTAATTGGGACATCAATTATGAAAAAGTGCCAGCACAGCTCTTCTCAACAGCCTTTCTCTTCTTGATGAGGAGGATATTTTAGGGGAAAAGAGATCTTTCTGCCTCTGCCATTTATCAGAGGTCTCAAACACACCTCCAGAGGCAAAACCCTTTCTGCTGTGAAGGGTCCAGCCCAGCTGCTGGGCAGGGATTTGGTCATGTTGGAGGCTTCCTGTGTGTCAGAGTGGGTAGTAAAATGCAGTTTGGTTTTGGGATAAAGCGTGGACATAAAAATAAGTTAATGGAAGGTCAGTTAAACTGAGCTTGCAAAATAGGCTAAGTTTAGCTCCTGCAAGTCCTCTCATCCATGAGACTCAAACCTGGGAGCAAAGATGCAGTGCAGCTTTAGTCCAGGTAGCTCCAGGGCTGATAAATCTGTGCCTTAGTAGTCTAGGCTTCAGTGCAAGGTGCACAAAGGGAATCTGAGAGGATTTGTACATACGCAGGATTAATTCTGGCAGCTCCTGCTTCACTGCTTTCAGTATTTGAGCAAACCGGATTAAAGGTGCCTCATGTATCTCTGCTCTGACACCTTCCCCAGATGCACTTTCACACAGACTTACAGTGGTGATTGCTGTGAAGCAAATACAATCATCTTTTCTTCCTCTCCTGTCTACATTTGCCTATCTGTTGTTTAGCTGTGAATTTCTTAGAGCGGGTTTTAATCTCCTTAAATTCTTGGAAAACATTTGGCAAATAATGAATGCAAGTGTGTACAAACAGTGACAAACTCCACCTGGCTTAGGCTGCTCTTCTTTTAGTGCTTTCTACTCAAGATGGGAATCAAAACTGGAAAACATAACATTTCCTAAAGCATATTTATTTCCAAGCTGGAGTACAGTGGCCCTGAACTCGTGGTTCTCAAACCTCCTGTTGTCTGTAAAGCCCTGAGAGTGCTCAGGCTGACCAGGAATGCTGAGTTGCATCATGTCTTGTGCTTCAGTGCTGCTGCTTATGGCCCCCATAGGTTAAGGGTCAATGCATGTGTGTAGAGTCTGAGGCTGCAGTTGGGCCAAGGCTTGCACTGAGGTTATGCATAAACTCTTCTGGTTAATGTATTAGTTTTAGTTCGTTCATAATCTGACTGCATTCTGCTTTATTTCTACTTTCTAATGGCTGATATGAATTATATTTGACTGTTTTTCTGGAGAATACACTAATGTGCAGCACAGGTGTGAAAATATTGTAAGAAGGGCAATAACAAAGTGTCTCCCAGAACAGTGGAGTCTGCACAGACCAGCAAAAAGTTCACCTTATTGCTAAGCAAATGAAGCTGCTAAATGTGCAAAGGCTCTTCTCTTAATCATTCCCTTAAGACTAAACAGCCCATCCTGGGGAGGTTAAAATAATGATACACACAGGCTTATTCAGAGTTTAAATTTCACCTACATCTCTCTGCATAGGTTATATCAAAATCCAGGCACTACTGAAATCCTCAGGAGAGCCAAAGGAAGATCTGAAGACCTGAATCTGAAGCCAGCCAAGAGGCAAAGGGACTCAGGAGGAATCCAGGCAGCCTGAATATGCTCTTCAGTGCCTATTCACATCTCATGTATGCTTTAGCCAACAACTTACATCCAAGAATGTAATATCCTCCTCCACTTTTCCCCCTCTTTCTATCCAGTCCTACAGCCCTTATGTGAACTTTGAGTAATTCCCATCAAAGTCAGCTGGTTTGCTGAGTGAAGTTCAAATCTCCCTTGGCTCTGCATTTGCAGCTCTAAGTCCTGGTAATAAAAGAGATGAAGAATCTGCAGAGAATTGACAAACCACAGGCCAACTCCATATCCTGCTCCCTGCCTCATCAGCCCTTTTCTGAAGGAAAGGCAACTCGTCCAGTCTTCCCAAGTCCAGCAGAGAGACCTTAAAACCTGCTACCTTTCAGCTAAAGATGTGTCTTGAGATGCCCTTCCTTGAAGCCTCAGAATAAATTATGTTGTTCCAGTCCTAGCAGGGCAGTTAATGAGATCTCTTCTCAAGATTGACAGTGTTTCTTGACAGCCTTCATCACATCCCTCTGATGATCTCCTGACAAGAGTTTGCAAGGCAGTAAATTAGAGCTGGACATAAAGCCTTCACTGAGAAATGAGGGCACTATTTTGTATTTTCCAATTCTAAATGCAGAAAGAGGCAATTTTAAGTCATACACTTATCAGGCTTAGCTTGAACAATGATTCAGGCTTCCAAGAAAGATTCTGCTTAAGTAGTTTTATTGCAGTAAATGGGACTAAAATTCACTTTTTATCAAAGCACTGACATCACTAAACACATCCTAAACATATGCTTTATCAAGAATATTAGACTGGGGCCTAAGCTGTTCTATTCCTAACTTGAAAACAGAGCTTGAGTGAACCTGGAGTGTGCTGAACCCAAAGGGCCAATGCCTTGAAAACACAGTGGGTGTTGTAGTTATTGGTTTGGGTCCTGAGTGGGTTTTGAATTGTAGCTTGGCCTTTTCTTCCTGAAAAGTAGGTGCTGTTTGGGTTTGAAATTCTGGAATTTTCAGAAGTTCTGGCCTGACAATGTGTGTTGATGGGGTCCATTAAATATGAACCCAACTGGAGTAGGGTGAAAGAGCCTCTCCCAAACTTTGGGGCCTGGCTAGACAGGTTTGAAGCAAAGCACAGTGTTTCAGGCCTCTGATGATGTGCCTAAAACTGCATCACTTATCCTGGCCAGCTTCAAGCTCAGGCAATTGATAACAATAAGGATCCATGTCTGGATCCAATATCTTTGCCTTAAAATCAGCTCACGGAAATACAGACATTTCTGAGAGATGTCATACCAANACGGAAATACAGACATTTCTGAGGGATGTCATACCAAAGGATGAGAATAGGAAATGCCAGCTCTAATGCAGCTTTCTCTTCTCCTTACTAATTGTTTTAGCTAATGAGAGAGACAGAACCACTCATGATGTTTAAACCTCGAGGGCTGAATCCCAGCAGCCTTGACTCAGCTACTCATCTTTGCAAAGCAGATAAGCTTGGTGGTTTACGTAGTAGGAAATGAAAAATAATGCTTTTCATGAAGAATAATCCCTGCAATTGAACAATAAATATAAAAATATCCTTTCCCCATCACCTGCTCCAGCTGAAGGAGGAGGAAAATATTGTTAGAAATGATGCATGTATTTGGAATTGCCATTTTAATGATTTTGACCAAGATAAAATGAAATGGAAACATTCACAGGGTAGAAGAATCTTCAAAAGAATGAGGGGACGCTGGTCTGTGGTGTCTGTGTTTCAGTGCTGCCCCAGCAGCCTCACTGCACAGTGAATGATGCTCTGTGTGCGCCGTTGTTGGCTCTGCAATAGCTCCCACTTCAGCTTTTTAATTTCCTTGAGCTGAAGCTGCTGCAGGGGATTATCTTGCATCTCTCAGACATGCTGCTTTTATTTACTTCTCTGAAATACTTATCTGCATGTAGCAGACTCTTTTTCTGGCCAAGTGACAACATCCTTTGGTGACACACACGGAGCTGCCTGTGTGGTGGTGAAGAGGAAGGTGCTGGATGACAGGACCATGTCCCACTCTGTCACCTGTGTGATCTGTCGTGCCAAGAATGAGCTTTTTTAGACTACAGAGGAGTTGTACCAACATTGGCATGTCCAAAACACCTGAGATTAGCTCAGCTGGTTGGAACATGGTCCTGATACTGCCTAGGTTGTGGGGTTGATCCTCCTATTGGCCATACCAGAGCTGGAATTGATGATCCTTGTGGGTCCCTTCCAGCTCAGAATATTCTGTGAAATCATGGGTGAAATCTGTGAGTAACCACCACCTGCAGCACAAGATGTGATGGTGCAGGGTGAGCACTGGCAGGCTGATGCTTTACATCCTTACCATGATCTCAGACAGGTGCTGAGCAGTGATTTCAGCAAAGTGGAGTATGGAAATACAGAAAATATGTGGGTGGATTGAGAGATTCCAGTTAGAGGAATGGAATTATTCTTGACCATGCTGGTTCTATAGATATGTTGTGGGAGGCCCTCCCTGGTTTGGGGGGGCTGAGATGTTCTTTGACCCTCCTTGCCCATGGGTATGAATGTGGGTCTGCCAATCCTGGAGGGCCTGTGTCAGCAGCACCAGGGTGGCACCTGGATGTAATAGAAAAATGAATTCTTTGTATCTACTCAGTCATGAAAACCTCTCCAGGTCAAAGCCTGGAGCTATCCCCAGGCACGTGAGGATGATTTAGTCATCTTTTCTTGAAGATTTTTTCCTAAAGCTTTTAATTTATCTGTATTTTGTAGTTGTAACTCCGTTATAGGAAGACGTGGGGACTTCTCAAACAGGCATCTTTCTCAAGGGGATGCTGTAGGTCAGAGGCAAAGTCCTTTTCCCTATATATTTTCTTCCCAAATATCCCATTCTGGTTCTATTCCCTTTGTCCCCGAGTGCTGACGTCTCGTGTATGTTTATTTTTATCTCTTTTTTCTTTAGAGACTCCCAGGAATGTGTCTATTTTCAGTGGGGAGAGGTGCCATTGAAGCAAGTGTCATGTTTACCCTGTGACTCTTGTTTCTGAAAATGGAAGAATTTCCAGGGAGGAGTGGGGGGTGTCATTTGGGGAATCCACTTGATCTGTCCCCATAGTTTTCTTGTTTCCTTATCTTCTGGGAGGGGGGTTCTCCCTCCAGTCAGAGTTGAGCATTGCCATAGCTGTTTGTTATTCTTAGCTACTTTTGAGAGAAGCCAAAAATGGTGGTTTCCATTAGTCATTTCCCATGTTGTCCATGTAGAGGCCATGGCAGGGCAGGACTCTGGCCTCAGTCTATTGCCAGGATCCAGAAATCTGGGTGAGGGACTCTCCCTACAGGCTGTACATTAAGGGGAATTCCTTTTCATGGGTGAGGGTTCACATTCTTCCTTTGGGGCTGGGGAATCATCCTGTTCCTCCATCCAGAGATTAAACTATGCTAAGCAGCTTCCTCAAGTTTGTCATGTCAGGGGCTCCCAGAATCTGATAGACTTTGTACAGAGTGAAAGAACCATCGTGGATACAACAAACACAGAGTAAGGCTGATCCAGAATGTGGATTTCTTCCTCTTTGGTTTTCTGTTCTGATTATTTGATGTTCACAAGATGTGGTTAATTAGTTCTCTGTTTTCCTTTTCTCTGTCACTTTTCAGTTTCCTGGTGAAAGAGGAGGGACAGGCACTAAAAAACAACTCAAAGGCTGTTTGTCAAAAGTCTTGCAGGCCAAGTTGGAAGGCAGGAAGGGTGTAGGGGTTGGGTGAATATTCAAGTGTTTTAATTCTGTGAGCTTAATGATCAGAGCTGTGTCATTGAATCATAAACTGCACAGAACATCATCTGAGCAAAGCCTTTATTTGTTCTCCGAGATGTTTTGCATGTTCTAAAGTGGTAATGGCATTAAAAGTAATAAAAAGGTATATTAAGTTTTGGAGATGGTCTCTTTAAAACAGAGAATACGCTGACTGTGGTAGAGAAAACACTGTTGCCAAGTGGTAACTTGGTACTGTTTGTTACTCTCTATACCTTATAAATTTGGTTGTATTTTTCTTGTTTATTTATTGCTGCTTGAACACTTTTGTCCAGAATGAGCCAGGAGATCTTCAGACAAGGCAGCAAATTCCTGATTCTGTTGTACCAAGTTGCATATTTGGATCTCTGGAGCATTTTCACTCTTTCTCTTTATCAACTTTAAACACAAGATGTTACAGTTTAAAGGTGGCTATCAAGTTCTTCTCTATATTGAAAGATAAAGCTCTGGAATAACATAAAGCTGAAAGCCATAAAAGCTGGCTTCTGTCCTGCTGCACAGTTCTCTGCTGCAGGGAATACTTTTTCTCTAATTCTTTCAGAAATTGTGAGGAAAGATGAAAAAAGATACAAAACAAAGCTTGCCAAAAAAGCCCTAAACTAAAATAGATATTTTGAGTGCTTAAGAAGGGGAAAAAATTAAATGGGAGATTATCATGAAGTCTCTGGAGTCAAATATATGGTTCCTACTTCTCCTACTGCCCATCCAGGCCTTTCTTCCTATTCATTTCATTCTCGCATGCTCTTTCTAATTCCTTTTAATGCCATTATTTACCTGGCCCTGTGTCTTGCTTAACAACTCAAAAGCCACAGAAACTGTTGGGTCTGCTATTTTCCAGGCTTTAGCTGAAGCAGAGTGAAAACTAATACTCCTTGTAGAAGCAAGAGCACCATCACACACCGAGTTTCTTTCAGCCTGTGTGGTTCCAAGTCACCTCTGCGGTGAGAACAGCACTTGTGCCAACTCCACTGGGCTGTGGATATAAGGATAATAAGGATATCCAGGGGAAAAAAGTAGGACGTGAGCTTTAGCTCGGGGAAAATGCTTCAAATTTTCTGGAAGTGCAGAAATAGAAGAAGTGATAAATATTTTAAGTTTTAGAAAAGCCAGCCTTGGTTCTCTTAATTTAAGTAATTTTTCATGTAGTTAACATTTATCACAGAGAGCAAAGACTTCAGCTGGTAAAAATTAGTTTATTTCCATAGAGGAACGAATCTGCTCTGGCTTATT
Source organism: Neodrepanis coruscans (assembly GCA_013400695.1). NCBI lineage: Eukaryota > Metazoa > Chordata > Aves > Passeriformes > Philepittidae > Neodrepanis > Neodrepanis coruscans. The sequence continues at coordinate 21,543 of VYZS01102775.1, forward strand.
CCAGCTCAGCCTTTGACTTCCTACAAATAATGAAGTTGTGAGGTAGGGTTGTAAGGAAGAAATTAGCCGAGCTGCAGCTTGGCACAGATCTCTGTGCTGTTTTCAAGAATCCTGAATGCTCAGGCCTGGAATCAGCCAAAACACTCATTACAACCAGCATTAACAACTTAATGCCTTTCTAGTTGTTAAGAGGTCACAAATCACCCCTGCTTTGCTTTCAGAGGGTTTGTTGTTTTGCATTTTCTGGAGGCAGCTCTGAGGGGCCGCGTTCCTGCTTCGGGCCCAAATCTGTTTTCCATTCCCACCGCCCGTGGTGTGGTCGGTCACCCAAGTGATGTGGGACCCTTTCTGCTCCCCCATTGGGCATCCAAAGAATGTGAGGCATGAAAATAATTAGTACCAGACCGGCCTTTTCTCTAATGGGAGCTGCAGGTGCTTGATGTTGCTGAAACCTGGACTTCTGGAGGACATGAAGTTTATTAATGTTGTGGCTCTGAAGGACTTTCACCACGGACAAGACCCCCCGTTGGAGTTGGCACTGTACAAACGCTGAAGAGACGTGCCCTGCTCCAAAGTGTTTATAATCCCAGGGATTTTTGAATCCTATTGTTAAAAATCACAATGCATCGTGCCTTAGAACTGTAACACAACGTTCATGGAGCAGAAACAAAGATGCACTGAGAGACATGGAAATCTTGCATCTGTCGGAAACACTTGGCAAACTCTGTACAAACGACCTTCAGAGGTGCTGGCATGGATCTAGTTTGGAAGGGATAGGGAAAAGGGGGTTGTCTTTTTAATTTGCTCACGTTCTGTCCCTGAGATCAGTCAGTTTTACACCTGAGCTCTCTGCTTCTCTCCCTCATGATGACCATCAAAGGAAATTATTGGCAGTGAACTTGGTATGATGCATCTTTTCAAGACTGATGTACAAATTCGGATTCCTGCTGGTGTGTATTTCTCTGTGAGCATGTCAAATTTAATTGTCTTTGTGCTTCCACAAGAAAATACAATGTAAACCCTCCGATTTATTGCTTTTTTTCCTGGTTATCATTCACACTGTTTTCTATATGTTCAGGAGCCCTTGTGACAAATGGTTTTGCATTGTTTTTTTGTGTTGGCCAGCCATGGGGATTTCAAATTTACTAGAGGGCAAGTATTGCTTGCCTTGGAGAAGCTACGTGGGTAAATCACTTTCCCATCTCTCTATTTCCTACAAATCTGACATATCCAGTTACTGTTTGCATTAAGCTGCTGCTCAAGTGGTACAGCCTCAATTTTGCCCTCCTTGAGACAGAAGCAAACAACACCAAACAAAAAAGAAAAAGGTAATATCAGAAAGATGTTTTTGATTAAAAGACAGACTCAGAGAGGAGGGTGTGGAAAGACTCACTTTTGGTCATCACAATCTTCAGTAGTAAAGGAACAGACATCCTGCTTGTTTAATTTCCAGAAGACCTTTGGCCTTTGTATTTTTCACAGAGACATAGATAATTTTTTTTTTTACTCCACATTTCTGTAAAATGCTCTGATTGTCTTTCAGAGTTGTGTGTTGGAGACCAGAAAACTGAAGATTGAGACTCTTGAGAGTAACCTGTAGTTGAGAAGCTCTAAAGCTTCCTTTAAGAAATGTAGGTGCTCTGCTTCATTTAATTAAATGCAGTACTTACAATGAGGGACTCAGCTCTGTGAAGTATCATTTATCTGTCGTGGTTTTGTAAAGAAATGAGACAATTTAAAGGTATGCTAATCTTCCCCATTATTCTGAAGCTAAGCTTTCAGTAAGAAAAACTGCCCTTCAAAGAAAGTGTCATAGTTAACACCTCTTTATAAAAGATAAATGATAATGGAAGAGGAAAACAATTACCATAGTACTTTTAGCCAGGAGGAAAGCCCTTGTGGATGAAGTAGAGGTTCTTAGTGGAAGATCATAACAGACAATGCATCATAAAACAAACAACCAAGAATGAGGAAACGCCAAACTTAACAAAAAAAATATTTCCTTTTATTTTCATTTCACTTGACTTATTATCCTGTGGCAGTCAAAATTGATGTCTCTGGTGGAATTAGCATGTTTGTGACTATCTCTTGCTGTCGTAAATGTACTTTTAAAAAGAGATTTAAGGGCCCACCAGAGCTCTGAATCACTCCATGGACAATCTTTTCTCTTGTTCTATTGACTCTGAGGCAGAGAAACTTTCTCTGGTCCAGGCTGGTTTAAAGTTTCTGTTTTGTCCTGCTGTGAAATCTCTGAGCTGAAATTTTCAAGGGACCCAGTGGGGATTCCAAATTTTTTGGCAGGAATTTGCCATAAAAATACCTTGGAACTATTTGATATTCCGGCCTTTTTCATTCTCTGTTATCTCAGCACACAGCTGGCAACGGCAGGGGTCAGAAGGAAGACCCAGATCCAACAAAGCACTCTGGCATCTGATGCATTCAAACAGTGAATAGAGTGGCATCAAATCATATGAATTAGGAAAAGGGATGATGTTGGTCAAACCAATGAACCCCAGTGCCTTGGATATGGGTGGTGGGTTCTGTATGACTTTGCAGAACTCCTGACCTTGATTATGACATTGTTTATGTCTTTGTTTCTGAGGGATTCAAAAACAAATAATTAGTCTCCTGTGGGCAGAGGGAAGGGGGGGATTCTGCCCCTCTGCCCCCTCAGGTGAGACCCCACCTGCAGAGCTGCTCCAGCCCTGGGGAACAGCACAGGAAGGACATGGAGCTGCTGGAGAGAGACCAGATGATGACCAGACCCTAAGATGATGGAGCAGCTCTGCTGTGAGGAAGAGCTGGGAGAATTGGGATTGTTCAACGAAGAGAAGCTTAAGGGTGACCCGATTGTGGCCTTTCAGGACTTTAAGGGAGATGAAAAGAAAGATGTAGTGAGACTATTCCTAAAGTCCTGAGTGACAGGACAAGGGGGAATGGCTTCAATCTGACAGAGGAGCTGGGTTAGATTGTATATCAGAAAAAATTGTTCTCTGTGAGGGTGGTGAGGCCCTGGCACAGGTTGCCCAGAGAATCTGCAGCTGCCCCATCCCTGGAAGTATCCCAGGCCTGGAGCTTGAAAGAAGCCAATGTGTGCTCGTTGGAAAACAGTGGACCATGTTTGCTTGGATACACCTACCTGCTTAGGTGTCTGCCAGATGTGGAGTGTAGTTCTAAGAGAAGAGTCTGGATGATGCCCAGGAGGTATTCCCAGCCCCATAGGGTACATTCCAGCTGCTGATTTATCTGCCCACCAACCACAACCATAGCTGGGGTCCTTCTCCTTCCTTAAGCTCCTGCAAAAATCTGGCCTTTAGTTTGTGCCAACCAAGAGGCACAATACAAATAAAGTAACAGATTATGGAAATTTGTAAACACTTGTGATTTCCCCTGGGATTTTTCTCCATGCAGTTTGATGGAGTGACTGAAATGAGGGAATATTGCTCAGTACCCTTAAGCATGTGAGATCTGACCAATAATACATTACCAAGATAATACTTTCTTATCTCATGCGTATGCTGGGAAGATTGATTAGGCTCTGCCTGTAAAATGCTGAGAAACTGGGAAATGTTATTTGCCATAAATACTAAGTAGAGCTCTTCCTGTGGCATCTGTGACTCAGTTCCTTAGTTTTAAATAAATAAAAGCCAATGTCATCAACCACAACAAAATAAATGCGTAAGGGCTTACTCAACTGCAGATCTGTAGTTGACAAATTTGAATTGACAGAGCTCAAGTAATTATAAGCTGGAATGAGCTGGAATAAGGCTTTTGTATAGGTCTGAGACCCGGAACTCTGCAATGCTGAGGGCTTTTAGCTTTCTATCTCAATGAATGTCTTTTATCCTATGTCTTTGCAGCCAGAATTAATACCTTGGCTTTGATCTGGCCTCTTACCTAAACACAGGGATATTCCCAAACAAGGTGAACATTAAGGGTGTCTAAGGATCCCGAAGCAATAAGCAGTAAAGTCTGTATGTAATTTCATGTACAGAGCTTGAATTTGGAGCAGGGTTGTGTTGCACCCCTTCCCAGCATCAGTAGCCTGGAGGGTGGAATGGGATGGGCTCGGAAGGGAGAGGATTTTATTTGATTCATGAAGCTTTAGTGAATGCTGAGAGAAATGCCCCCAGGAGTGTTTCTTAGGTGGGGAAGGCTGTTGAAGGTTCTCTGAGAAAAACGTCTTCATGGAACTTCTCTCTCTATTTAGGCTGAGATTTGCAGAGGAGAATAAAGCTGGGTGGCCAAACTTCATTGCAGATCCTGTGCCTGCTAGGAAATGTCTTGTTCTCTGAGATACTGAGCAGCTGGAAAGGTCTTTCATCCCTGTGTTAATTCTGAAAGTTGCACCTACCACCAACCACTTAGTGCTTTCTGTTGGCTTCATGGACTTTAGCACTCCTCTGCCTCCTGGTTTCTGTCCTTTACTACCACATCAAACTGCTAAGATCTAGTGGATTGTTTTTTCCATTTTAATTCCATGGGTGAATCGACAAACAGATTCTACACACTCTCTCATGAGTTTTTCAAGTGAAGAGATAAGCTCAGCATCTTAATGTGGTATTGATCTGAGCCCTCTGGAATTTGAATTTGCTTGACTTTGTAAAGTTTGCATGGGTAGGATATCTGAACATCAGATGCCTGTCAAGCTGGAGACTGGCCTGTTTGATCTGGCTAACTCATAATTAATTGAGCTGTTAATGTGAGTATTTGATAAGAACACCTGGGGGTGTTTGGCACAAAAGGTGCTGGCGACGTGGAGCTTGACAGATGGATGCTTTCCAAATTTAAATCAGGTAGGTCTTAAACAATGATTTATAGCTGGAGAGAGTGGAATGTAAAGTGATGTGATATTTTCCAAGTGAAGCAGTCTGGTCTTTCTTGAGATCAGGACACAGAATGGAAATGATCTGTCTATTCACAGCCTTCATTTCAGCTGGAATTGGCTTTTCTATTGTGCTTTTTGTGCTGAGAGTCTCCCTAAAGCACTTTGCCATGACGAGCCACATAATAGTTCAGATTATAGAGGCAACAACCAGAGCAGTCATGATGCATGTAGCACCTCAGTACTGATTTAGGGGTACATTTGGACTTGCCAGCAAACTTCACACCCCAGGAAAACTGACTGCAAGCACACAAGGATTTAATTTCCAGGGAGAGGTAGAGGGAATACGAAGAGCTTTCATTCTCCCTGAGTTGCATCCACAGAGACCATCCCTCAGGCACTGTTAGGGTTTCTGTAGCAGCTCCAGTGCTGTGTGTTGTAGCACTCTGGCATGTTAACAGGGAAGTGAGCAGCACCTCTTCTCTGCAGCGTAACAAGTGGGACTGGAGAAAGGATCAGTTCCATTTGAGGGTCGTAGATGGCTGGTGAAACTAAAGCATGCAGGGGCTGCAAATGCATGGCAAAGTATGTTTGATTACCTCCTTATTCCCTGACAATGTAGCAACTTTCAACTGCAAGTGCTTATTTGGCTATTGGTGGGTTTTTTTTGGTGTGAACACCCTCCACAGGAGTGGACTCGAATAGTGCTGTGTTACCACAAAATTCCTTCTTCCTTCAAAGTCTGGACTTGTTGATTCCTCATCAGTCTGAGCAGGTCTAACCTAATATGGCAAAAGTCAGGCCCAGTTCTGGCCCTTGAACCTGAGCTAGTAGTTTATGAAAAGAGAGAACTGACAACCTCCACACAGACCTTCTTACACTGTGGGCGGAGGGGAATATACAGCAAGAACTTATTATCTTTATATTACATCATTCCCAAATATTTTTAACCTCAGTTGTACTGAGAGTGTACCCAGAGCTGATTGAAACACCTGTTTTAACACATTCTTGACTTGTTTTGCTCCTCAGACTGGAAAATTCCTCTGGGGAATGAATGCCTTGCTTGAGGAGGAGGGTGTAGGGAGCAGGGGTTGTGCAATGCACACTGAGCACCGCATTCCTTTCTGCACAGGACGTTATATATAACATCATAGCTCTGTGTGAAAGCTCACTGCAGGCCAGCCTTGAGGACAGAGGCTTTACTGTTCGCTTTCTGATCAAACTCATCAGGTCCTGAGCCACAAGAATTGTTCATTTACTCCGTAAACGTCCTCCCTTTGTGTCTGATTGCAGTTGAAGTTAAGCCAGTGCCTGCCCATCAGTTTTGGACTTTGTGCTGCCTCTGTTCTCAGAGGATCTGAACTAACCACTGTGCCATTGTGAAGCACATGTGAAAGCTGAGGTTCTCTGCCAATCTCTTCTCAATTGCTTTTGTTCATCCTGTCCATATCAGCAAATCAAAGGCATCAAATTCCACTAGAAAGAATATTCTTATTTCACAGGAGGTTCTGTTCAGTGTACTTGCCATCAGAGGCACTGCTGCACACTAAGTGACATCAAAAGGGACTGGGGCTTTTATACTGAATTGTGTTGTATTCAAGTCAAGGCATTTTTAAAATTAATTTCTGTTGCTAAAAGACTGACACTCTCTTAAGAAAAACACTATCTCAATAGAAGATGAAATACAGAATAACTAGGTTGGTGTGAGGGGGGACATCTTGGTGTTTCTGGTCCAGCCCTCCTGCTCAGGGCTAAGCTTGGAGTTAGATGAGGTTGCTTGGGCTTTGTACATTTGGGGTCTGGTTATCTTTAGGGTGCCTATCCTGGTCCTTCTCTGAACTCAGTCCTACTCAGCCACAACTTACTGCCCTTGGTTTTACTCCCATCTCTAGTTATACCTGAGACTCATTTCATAGTTAATGTAACTAACTCGAGTCTCAGCCTTGTTTTTTCATTTTGTGGATGCTCAGCTCTACTCAGATTATTTGAAACCAGTTGTTGCTGAGATCAGAAATAGAGAAAAGATTCAAGTATAGAGGCAAATGTACTCAAACTGTTTGTTCTCATAACTCAGTGCAGGCAGCCCAGGGAAGTGGGTATGAGCTTGCAGAAATACTCTGGGGTTTTGCACGTATCCAAACATATACACTGTTCCAGCTTGCTTGTCAAATTCTTATGTTCAATATCCCAAATATCTCTTAATCTGATCAGATCTACTCTGTAATGTTGACAGTCTTATTTCCTCAGGCCCAAATGAGGTCGGTAGCCGTGTATCCTTCCCAGAGACAATCGGGAAATAATTAAAATCTGGAAACCATCATTCAGGCAAGGGTGGAAAATATTTTCAATTTCCTAAGTAGCTGTGACAGTTTTCACACGAGTGCTCACTTTCTTCTGAAACCCCCTGCTTTTCTCTTTGGCCCCTCAGCGTTCTTTGTTTCCCCTAAAAAACTATATCCTGGTGGGAAGCAGAGGCAGGACTGGGGGGATATATCAGTGAGGCAGGAAGGCAGCTACCTTCTGCCCAGGACATGCTTATCTATTTTCATCTTCTTGCTTCCTGTAATATCAGTGCTGCAGAATCCTGGAGCTTTTCTCATCATTCCTTATCTAACTCCCACCTTTTGGATGTGGTGGGTTTTTCTCTAAGCTGTGCTCAAGGGTCACAGTGCAGAGGCTGATGCCAAGTTTAACAGCAGATCAGGGACTTGCACTGGGGCATAAATGTGGCAACATCCCGAACTGCAGGTGTGCTCTGCTACCTGAGGGGCTCAGCCTGGTCACTCTCACTCCACTAGTGAGCCATTGTATAACCTGGCACAGGAGACCTGTGCCCAGGAATCAGCCTTCTCTGGGGTCTCTGCATGGCAGCCCCACTGTGAGACCCTCAGCCACCAGGATCCCACTGAAACCATAGCACAGAACCATCAGACTCGATTTAGGGACCTGAATCAAAATTTTACCCACATAACCTTTATTTCTGGCTCTGCCTGTGAAGAGTGGTGGAAGGTGCTGTTATTTTTGGAAGTGACTTGTGTTGTGCAGTTCTCTGTTAGGACTGGAATACAGCTGTCCCTTGTTTCAGCTGGAGGCATTTCCATAGGAAAGCTTCTTTAACTTGTCACTGTATTGTAAATTTATTTTGGGGGATTTAATATTGAAGTCAGTCCAGTGTGGAGTATTAGCAAGAATGAAATTGTGTGAATGTGAAATGGAGGAATTTAAACAGTCAAAGGGCATTAAATGAATTTCCTTTCATTCTCCCACTGTTCTCTATGTTTCTCCCCAGCATTTTATGCCACACATACATTATAACTTCAGATTCAAGCTACTTAATGCATTTGGGCACTATTTCCAGTTCCTCCTTTTTCTCAGCCTGCAGTGTCTCGCTTAGCTAAAAATCAATTTGTTATTACATGAATTGCTGCAGGACATAAAGCTGTCTGTGTAACTAGCCCAATTAATTCATATTTTTGCACTCTACCTTAATCAAGCATAATAGCCTGGCTGTTAAATATGACCACTCATCAGTATTTTCCAATGGAGCTTATTTTTTGTGATTAAATTAGTCTTGCAATCTATCCTCGTGCCATTTCACTGCCTTCATGTTGAAATGAAGTGTTCTCAGCAGCAGCAGAGAAAGAATGGGAAGGGAGAACAGTGAGGAGGTGGAAGAGAGTTTGCATAAATCTTCTCAATGGACAAACTAATCCCCAGTAAATGTGCAGTCCAACATGTGACACCTGGCTCTCCATATTCTAATTTTATAGAATCATAGGGTGGTTTTGCTTAGAGGGGAGCTTTAATATCAGCCAATTCCACCCCCTGACATGGACAGGGATACCTTCCACTCTCCCAGGTTGCTCCAAGCCCTGTCCAGCCTGGCCTTGGACACCTCCAGGGATTAGGCAGCCACAGCTTCTCTGGGCAACCTGTGCCAGGGCCTCACCAGGGATTTCTTCCTAAATATCTCATCTAACCCTACTCTGTCAGTGTGAAGCCGTTGCCCCTTGTCCTGTCCAGGACCTTATAAACAGTCTCTTTCCATCATTCTTTAGGCTCCACTCAGGTCCTGGAAGAACACAATTAGGTCACCCCGAGCCTTCTCTTCTTCAGACTGAACAATCCCATTCAAAGGGACTGATTCAGTTGGAGGCTGTGGCAAAAAAATCCCACCTAAACCCTCTGTCCTTTCCATTCCTCCTTGTCTCTTCTCACTCCTGAGGTCAGGATCGAGTGTATATGGGCCTAAATGTACTAGTGCTGTGCAAGCAGAGAAATATGAAGAGATCTTTGTACCCATTCCAGTATTTTCCTATCCCTGATACAACAGAGAGGCTCAGACATTGTAACATATTCTCTAAAAGTAATATTTATACCTTTAATAGTGAATTTTCCTGCAAGATAAAACATTGATTTGGAAAAGACAGTCTTTGGGAAGTGTTCTCTTAACATCTCAAGGCAGAGAAACCAGGTGCTGTTGTCTTGAAACAATGACAAAGCTGGATGTAGAAACAAGTTCCTGGAGACCATTGCACTAATTTGCACTTCAGCCACAACTCTCAATGGCTGTCCTCAATAACCTGAGAGCTTTTTGATCTGCTAAACCCAAAGGGATGTGTGTATGTGTGGCCAGTCAGAGAACTACAGAAAACCAGGGCTGGAGAGAGCCTTGGTGGCCTTTGAGCCTTGACAAATTCACCCACTGTTTTAACTCAAGGACTATCTGGACTTCTTTCAGAAAATATAGTCTATCTTGATCAGCTTTGCCCCAGTTGTTTATTGCTTAAGTCAAGCAAATACTAGGCTGAACTACAAATATTTATGTATTGCTACTTATTTACATGCAGATGTGCACGTACAAGAGGTTTTCACAATTGCTTTTACCTACATCTTCCAGGATTCCTGAGACATTGACTGGGTTTGGACATGAAGGATTGTTGTGTTGGTAGTCTTTGGTTTCTTATAGTCTTACTGCTTCTGTTCTCTGTCTTTTTTTTTTCTGCCATTTATCATGTAGAGAGAGAAGGAAGAAATGCACTGGGAAAAAAGGAAAAAAAGGAAGAAAGAAAGGAAGTAGAAGGAATCTATGCCCAAACTGGGAACTGCCTAGAAAAGAAAAACCCAGCTTAACCAAATCCCCTGTGTGTCCAATGTCTCAATATTCAATGTTCCTTTTGGAAACAAGAAGAACTTTTGACTTTCAGGAAATTTGGCATGGGTGTACTGAAACTCCAAATGAAAAAATTGCTGGGCAGAGTAACTTCTTTTGTTAGAAAGACCCTCTTCTGAAAAGTTCTGGGCCAAAAAATAATGGAATGATGGATTCACCTGCTGATCCCCAGTTGGTGCATGGAGGTTCCTTGTCCATGCATTGACCACAGGTCCTCTGGGTTAGTGCTTCAGTTGGTTGTTGCTCCTCACTCCCTCTCCAAACAGATCTTGCATTAATTAAAAAAGTGGCCTTTTATGCTTTCTCCAGAAGTCCCCTCACTGTGCAAAGAGCAGCCTGAGGGATATTTTCTCCCCTCTCCCAGCAAAGATTGCATAAGGATTGCTAGCACGTGGATCCAGTGCGTGGTGTGCGGCAGCCAAATAATCCTGGATTTAAGAGTCCCTCAGCTCTCATTCACACGCCAGACCGTAACCGCTCTGATTTTCCCCTTTCAGCAGCTGCAATACCCAGGCACAATGGGGTGACTTAAGGTTAAGGATGTCGTTTCAGCTTTAACTTGGAATGTCCTAGCTTTGATGGCCCTGAGCCAAATCCTTAACATTATTTTAATGTCGTTTTTCTTCTTCGTTTTATGTTTGCATACATTTAAAAACAGAGCAGGGGTTACTTATGTCACAGCTGTGCATACTTTCTAAGGCCAAGGGATAAATACAGGCTTTATACTCCAAGAGGAAATTTTTTGTAGGACCCAAAATACAAGTTGGTTGAGAGTCTGGTTGGTGGATGAGATTGGCAGCTGGTGCAAAGAGCTGTGTGTCCCTTGATTTTGATGGAATTGGGCTGATTTATCTCTGCCAAGGATCTGGCCCTCTGTTCCTCTCCGAGTTCAGAAATTTTTTCTGGCTACTTGACATATATTTTTGTTTGTATAGAATTATCTATGTCTTCCCACCCATTTCCTACTCCCAGTCATTTCACATTTAGGGTTTAATTTTGCACAGACTGTATCTATTTATCTGATTTTCTCTCATAAGGAAAAATATTTATTTATTTTTAAGCCAAACAAGTGCTGCGTGTTCTTCTTTGGTACCCAAGTGGCTGGGCTGAAATCTCAGCTGAGTGAAGCTTTTCAATTTGTTTACTGGAGTCTTCCCCAGTAACTTGTCTAATTTGTCCTTTTCTGATCAGGATTAATGATGTGCTAAAAGGTATTTTAGTCTATTTTTCTGGAATTGAAGCAGTCAGCCAATATCTATAGTATGAAGTGTCAAAGTACAAAAATGCTTCAGGAGAACCTTTGAAACAAATTGCTTCTCCAAATACCAGGGAAAAACACTGGTTTGTTTTCTTTGGGCTTATTGGTTTGTATTTTTTTTCCTGTTTTCTTTGTTAAGAAATGGAGATTTTTAGGATTAATGTCTATTTTTTTCTTAGTTTTCTTGTTTTTATCCTGGGTACAAGTTTCAACTCTTTGTTTTTCCTACAGTCTTTTAAAACCTGGAAGCCATTTTTTTCTACCAAAACAACCCGGGATTTTAGTAAAGTCACAAGAACCCAACAACTACCACTTCAATTGCATCCATGAAGTTGCAACAGCAGAAATAAATGACCATGATGGTAATTGAGACTTTGTGTACCTGGACCAAAACTCAAGGAGATCAGTGGAAGGTTTTCCCCTGACCTTAATAAGCTTCAGGTCAAGCCTTAGACTTGTGAGATGAAATTTATTTCTTTGGCATCACTCCCCATGCTGTGAAGCCATCCCATAATCTTAGGGGCTCAGCAACAGCACATTTCCTTGCTGTTTTTGTGGCTCACTCTGGTTTGCTGTGGATCCCTCTGGAGCAGGAGAGGGTTTGAACACGATGCTCATTTACAGATGCAGCGCGAATCCACCCCGGAGCTCCTGCGCCTGGTTCCTCTCCTCCAGGGCTGGAGGGAGATGAAACATTCATGGCTCTGTGGCCCCCGAGTGCAGTTTGCTGCAGAAGTGGATTTTTTCCTGCAGTCACGCTATCCCTGCCGTGCACAGGCTTTTCAGGTGATGTTCAGCCCCGAGACATAATTGCAGCGTTTATGGTCAATGTAATTCTGATTTGCCTCTCCTGGCAGATGGATTTCAAAGGCGTCCTCCTTCGTGTCGGCGCAGTTGCTGCGTTCCCAGGGGGGAAAAAAAATGTTGCATGCTCAGTTCTTTAGAAATCTGTATTATTAAAAATACATATTCTGTATTTCTGAAAGTAAGAAAGGGAGGAAGAGAGCACAAAGCAGCAAGAGGGAGAAAAGTCCTATTCTGAGCACTGGGAGGGTTTATTCCGTTTGGATGTTCAGTTCACAATGAATTCTCCCTGAGCCAAGAGTGTGGAATCCAGGGAAGCTGCAGCCCTGCCATGTTCTGGGAGCTGGTAATGCCAAACCCCATATTTTTTCAGGAGAGGGGGTAAAGCTTCAAGGGGCAGTTTCCCATTTTGTTGGGAAGAGAAAGACAGACATTCTTTCCTATATTCAGGTCTTTGCTCCTTGGGTTTTTTCCCCCCTCGTTGCTTGATCTGCTGCATCTGCTCACACACGAGGGGCTGAAGCATCCCCAGGGTCAGGGACAGCGACAGCCTTGCCCTGGCTGGTTAAACCCAGTCTGGTTTCTCAGCACTGGAGGGTGTTGTCAGATAAAATATTTCCATTCCCCTCACGAGCTGTGCCCCATTTTGCTGAGCAATTGTCCTGTGGAAGGGCAGGGAGCCAGCAGTCTGGGTGTGCTGCTTATCCAGCCGTGTGCAAGAGCAGTTGGCTCCTGCCAGCCTGTTTCTCCAGTGCTCCTGGGGCTCTGTGAGCTGACCAGCAATTCTGACAGGAGTTTGTCTTCACATGATTTAGTAAAATACACCAAAATTTACATTTTTTAGTGCAGAGCTGTGTGCTGAGGGCTACCCAGTTTTCATGTGTGGTGTGAAACTCTGTTCTGGGGGATCCTAAGCTGAGGCTCCAGCTCACTCTGGCACAGTCTGGATCATAATTTGTTTCTTAATGTTTGTACTGCTCATGTGTGGGGCTCCTGTCCAGCACCCATAACTTCAGAGGAGGGACACCAATTTGATCAGAGAGATGGAGCAGCTTTCCTACAAGGCAAGGCTGAGAAAACTGGGATTGTTCAGCCTGGAGAAGAGAAGGCTCTGGAGTGACCTAATTGCAGCCTTCCAGTGCCTGAGGAGAGCCCACAAAAAAAGATGGTGAGAGACTCTTTGCAAAGGTCCTGGAGTGACAGGACAAGGGGGAATGGCTTCAACCTGACAGAGATGAGATATTAGGAAAAAATTCCTAACGAGGAATGTGAGGGTGGGGAGGCCCTGGCACAGGGTGCCCAGAGAAACTGTGGCTGCCCCATCCCTGGAAGTGTTCAAGACCACGTTGGAGCAACCTGGGATTATGGAAGGTGTCCCTGCCCATGGCAGGGGGTGAGACTGGTTGATCTTCAAGTTCCTTTCCAACCCAGGACATTCTATGGTTCTGTCTTGTGTAAAGCCATGGCTTTCAGTGTCTTGACCCACCAAATTTCTTCAGAGGTGTGTGAGAGTTGGCTGTAGAGTTTTATCCTTTCTACACATTCATACCTGTCCTTAGAAGTAAGTTCTTTTCTCTTGTGCACCCACTTGTGTAGATACTTCAGTGTCTCTCAGCAGTGATCACAGTTTGTGTGTGGATCTTGTATCACACTTCCCACAAAACCCAAGGAGGAGTCAAAGCAGGGAAAGCAAAACAATCCAAAATGAGCAGCATGAAAACTTGACAAAGTTTTGCATGTTGATTTCAAGGAATTGAAGCTGCAATTCTTCTTCCCAATGAAAACATTCAAGACTGTCAACAATTTTTCCACAAAATAAAACATTTGTATTTGGAAAAGCATTTTAGAATCATGGAATCATTAGGGTTGGAAAAGACCTATAAGACCAATTCCCACCATGAACCCATCACCACCACCCATGAGAGAACTGTTTAATCTGAAAAATAATTTCAGTAACCTCTGGTATGATATAAACTTTACTCTGCAATAACCTGTAATAACCTGCCTATACTGGGAGCTAAAAATTCTTATTTCTTTCCTGAGAGCACTGTGGGTTTGTTGGAAAATAAACAGCAATTTTTTTATACTAGTGCAGGCAACAAGGACAGAATATTTGTCCAACCCTGCAGCAGGGGTGGGTTTGAATCCTGAAAGATTGGTGTATTGTTAGTTTTTAGCTGTTTCAGAGCCTTACTCTTTAGTCTGAACAAACAAAGCCAAAGGTGATGTGAGAATCAAATAGAAAAGCCACTGGTGATGTGGGAATGCTGCTTGTGAATAGTGGGATCCAGGAGCAACGTTTGTGTCATTGCATCTGAATTTAGGAGGGGACTTCAGCTGTTAGAACTGACTGACTTTTTCCATGGCACATGGTTTGTGGGGGTGGGAAAAAGTATCTTACAGGCATGGTCTGGAGAAAATATTGCTCCTCTCAGGCAAAAGAAATTAATCCTAATTTACTGAATTCCACAGCAATTCTCTTTCTGAAATAGCCACACTTGTGATGGGCACAATTTGATCTGTAGTAGAAATTGAAACTGTGTTCAAAAGCTTGAGGGCATGGCTGTGAAATAAAAAATGAAAACAAGAATTACTTGGCTTAAACTAATACCCTTTAGCAGAGAACAGTAATGGAGCTGCATTTTCTGTGGGATAGACAAGTTTCACTCAGGTAGCTCCTGGAGCAAAGGTGTTTGTGGTAGAAAAATCAGAAATAAATCCTGTCCCCAAGTGAACTGAAAAGCACCATCCAAAATCCATCTCCAGTGTCATTTTAATCTTGAGGAAGCAAGACCAAGGACACACTGCAGACACTTCAAAAGGGCAATTTCAAATGTAAATTGTTTCAGTTGCAGTTCTCCGAGGCTGTTGAACTGTATCAGGAATTAAGTCCAAGCCTGAACAAATACTGGGAAAGAATAATATGAATATTTCTAAACGTGAAGAAGTATCATTATTCTCTTGAACAGCAGCGAACAAGAAGGATAATTACTGTGGCAATACATTTTTGTCTTAAATTATTTTCTGTCGTGGTGAAAAGTGCCGATCATTTGCTACACTAGTCAAGTCTTTGTCACACGGTCTGGCCAGATTTATGGCTATGGAAGGAATATTTGACTTGATGATTGAATAAATAGCACCAACAAACTTGCTGTCATTGTAGTCCTGATCAAAACCTCAGCATTTTCCAAGGAGGGAGGCAGATGGACTCACCCAGAGCTCCATCCATTTGCATCAGCCGTGGAAATGTATCAGAGTCAGAATTTCAGTGGGCACAGAAATAATTCGCTTCTTTTTTTGACCAACAATAAAGTCATTCAGCTGAAGTAGAGACAAGTCATATCTGATACCATATTTTTATATTCTTTTTGCTTATTATAATTTATTTTTTTACAGATTGGTATTGCACAGAGAAATACGATGCATTCTTCTGAAATTAAATTTGAATCTGTATCAAGGCAATTCCATCCCACTCAGAGCTGGTGGATAAAGGAGCAAGCATAACCTTCGGTAATTCCCTTGCTCATAGTTGGCTTTTTCTCAGGCACAACAATTTAAAACAAAATCACTTTCTCTAATGAGAGACTATAAATTACTTCTTTAATGAGACACATGAAGTTTGAAGAGTTGAATTCCCACATTTCCCTTATCTGTAAACTCGGGTACCTCAAGGGACGGGGGAAGATCCATCGTGCTGAGTCTCTGTGTTAAAATATCACTCAGTATTAAGATGATTATTACAATATCATTAAGTCCCAGATGGGAATCTGGCCTTTGGTATGCTGAGTATTGTTTTCATCTAATGCTGAGAGTCTTAAAATGCTTAGAATTGAAACAAAAACTGGGAGGGGAACTTGGAACTGCCCAAAACCAGAGAGCAATGTGGTGACATAGTTTCTCACAGTTCCTCCTACGCTGTTCCTGCAAGTGCACTGCTTTGTGTTTCAGTAACTTATTTTTCATGTAGATATTGACATCTACATTCTCAGTTGTAAAAGTAAAAAACCCAAACTAAACCAAACCCAAGCAAATTATTTGTAAAGGATTACTTACTTATTTCCTTACACAACTAGCAGGTTGTAATGTGGTGTAAAGAAGAAAGGATCAAACACCCAAAAGTCAGAGAATCATGGAATGGTTTGGATTGGAAGGGATCTTAAAGGTCACCTGGTTCCACTCCCTGCCATGGGTAGGGACACATTCCATTATCCCAGGTTTCTCGAACCTGGTCTTGGACATTTCCAGGGATGGGGCAGCCACAGCTTCTCGGGGCACCCTGTGCCAGGGCCTCCCCACCCTCACAGGGAAGATTTTTTTTCTGATATGTAATCTAACCCTACTCTGTTTGAAGCCATTCCCCCTTGTCCTGCCGCTCCAGGCTCTTGTAAACAGTCTCTCTAATCCCTGGCTCATTAGGATTAGACTCAGCTATGTGGCTCTCCAGCCTCCCTTTGGAGGTTTTTGGAAAAAACCTTTTGGACCCTCAGACAGGTCCTTGCCATGGAGAACAGAGCTGTGGCTGGTGGCATGTTGCTGTGTTGTGCTGAGCACCAGGGAGACACGGAGAGTATTTTGTAAAAGGTCATTCTCTGAGGGATCTTTGAAGAGGGGTCACGTAGCACTTTTGGCCAAAGAAGACTGGGCATCTGCAAGGAACCACAATTTATGCTTTATGTGTTTATATACACATTTGTATATGAAGTATGAAGCACTCAATATATTGATCATACAGGTGCTGTGCTGACTTA
Source organism: Neodrepanis coruscans (assembly GCA_013400695.1). Lineage (NCBI taxonomy): Eukaryota > Metazoa > Chordata > Aves > Passeriformes > Philepittidae > Neodrepanis > Neodrepanis coruscans. The sequence goes on from VYZS01102775.1 coordinate 38,351, forward strand.
ACCCAACATATTCTTTGCTGTTACTCTTCAATCCCAGTAAGAGTTTGGGCTGGGATAACTGGGTTATTCTTCTCAAGAAAGGCAGTTTGTTTCTCTTATTCTCTGTAAACTGTCCAGTCACTGCGGTGATAACAACACAATTTAAGGTATTAACTTATTTATAAACCAGAGTGTGTTCTTCGTACCATTTCTGGTTGGAGTCAAATTTAATACCAGTCCTTCGCATCTGCCAAGACTAGCCCAAGGCAGAGCTGCCTCAGCAGACATTCTATATGTGTCTTCTTTTCAGAAAATGTGTGGACTTTCATTTATTATGTATTTATACAGCACTTGGAATCATGAAAATCCTGATCAAATTGATTTCTAGGACTGGGGTGAAAGAAATGTTACGCAATAACAATCATTGTCCCTTGTTGCCTTTCAGACACTTCAGAATTTAAGCAGACTACATTCTTAAAAGAAGACTAATTAAATAGAGTTGTTCTGCACAGAGAAACAGTATTTCTCAAATGCTTTCAAAACCGTAAAACAATCTGTGAGTAGCCAACAAAAAAATATGTTAACAATGGCCAAATCAAACAGTGATTCAGAATTTGAATTAAAGGTCATAAAAACCCTGTATGCATTAATCACAGAGCTCTGGTATGAATATTAATAGCAGCTGAGAGCTGTTAAATAACTGGTTTAGTTTAATTTCAAGCAGTAATTAAACATTTATTAGAACTTAACTCTATGAATACTATATAAATTAAAAAGCTGTAATAAAACCTAAGCTGGATCAAAATGTGGGCTATTAGTGCCAGTTCTTTTGAGTTAGATGTATCACCAGTAGAACTCAGATGGGTGTGAAAATATAATTTAGAAAACCACATTTGCAATAGCTCAAAGAACTATATATCTGTCAGTAAAGTCCCTGCAATGCCAGACTTTCAGGTATTTAGGAAGAGTTTAAATTTTCAACTGCTGCTGCAGTTATCTATATGATTTCTGCATTCAGGTTATATCAGGACGTTTTCTGTCTGCCCCAACCCAACTCTCCAGAAATTCATTGTGGCCAATATCTGGTGCAAGAGATCAGTGATAGCTGCTCAGAATGGATGGCTTAATGGCCAATTTGCTTCTCGCCTTTAAATCCTTGAAAAATCCAAAATAAATGTAAAAAAATGTGACTCAAATATTGCTTAGTGTTGTTTAGGGTTTACAGACATTGAACACCTTTCAGTTTGCAGAAACATAGGCCTAAACTCTTTTCTAGAACATTAATATGCCGAGTATAGATCATTATCTCTTTCTACTTCTCCTGTTCATTGTTATGATAAATATTTTTGCTTGATTTTGTTATTGATATCTCAGAACCAGGGACTGTAGCTGGTTAAATAAACTTGGGGAGTAAATGGAAATGAGCCGTGAGTTTAACGAAAATTAAAGAGTAGAAAGTTTTTTAAGTGAAGGGTAGAAAATCCTGCCAGGGGTTCTGGAAGCCCTGAAGCCCTTCTCAAAGCACCTCTGATTGCAGGCAGCAAAGGCCCTTTCCTAGTAATTGAAGTCATGGAGGATAATGGTCAAATGAAATGACCTAATATTCCTTTTTAGCCTGAATTCCTGTACCATTCACTGACACACTGTAGGGTCCTTTAAGCAGTATTTCCTAATGAGTTGTGAGAATGCAAAGGGTGCAAGTGGTTCTCAGTTGACCTTGTTGGCCTGAATTCACATTCTGTAGAGGTCAGGCCTCTGCTTCATTTCAGGAGCTGCTCAATAACAGTTTTAGTAATTCACTGCTGTGAAAAGATGATTTAGTGCTTCAGAAAAAACACCTTGTCCTTAAAATGCACTGGATACCTCCTTTTGGACAGTATGTGATTCCAGGGCTCAAGGGCTTGCCTTAGGAAACAAGGGATTTTGACATGAGGGATTGCATACCCAAAGTCCTTATGCATCTTGAAAATCTCAGCTTAAACATCTGCTGGCATATGGATGTAGCCAGGAGAAAATGTGTTTTCTTATTTTTGCCTAGTCTGCACATGAGCCTGAACCACAGCCAGTGGAAGACTTGGACAGGAGATGTTTGCAGCCTGAGTTGTTGATGGGATGAGGGAAGCAGGAGTTACTGGGCAGCAAAACAGTTTTCCTTTGTGGCTTAATGCTCTATCAACACAGAGATCTGAGGGTAGGAGTCACCTTGGAAATGTGTAAAATCGAAATTCTACCTCTACATTGCAGAAAGGTCTTTACAAATGTCAGAGTTAGTCCCAGTGTGACAGCTGACTTCCTGAAGGCATCCACTGTTTGTTCCAGGCCATTCCTTTGTGCAATTTCCAGTGGAGATGATAAACATCATCTATCTTGTACCTGAGAAACTGCTGCACTTGACCTCCGGGACAACTACATCCTGATGGCAAAATGCTAAATATATTCCATGGGGGTCCTTCCAGATAGAAATGCCATGGAAATTTATTCTTTAGATTGGATTTGTATATATCCCAGCTGATAGGATAGTATGGAAGTGGATCCCCAGGAGATGTAAATTAATGAATGCCCATTTCTGTCTGCCAAGAATCTGTCTGGGATGTCTCCAGTCATGCTGTTCAAGCTGTACCCAGACAGGAGCTTCCAAGGTTTCTCTGTCAAGTACTTGCTTCTTCATTAAAACCATCTTCTGAATCCAGAAGGTGTTTCCTTTTCTGACCTTACCTTTAAAGTTGCTCATTCTCTCTCTGCCCTTGCACACTGTTCCTGTCCCCTGTGCTGTTGTGTCAAATACACAGCAAGTTTTGTTGTGTGGTGGCTGTGACATCCTTGTGTCAGGAGACAGCTTGGCAACATCCTGCATCAACAGCATCCCTACAGCCTTGGGAGGTTGTCATCCTCCTAAAGCAGAAATAGGAGAAATCAGAATCACAGAATCAATCAGGCTGGAAAAGACCTCCAAGACCGGGGAGTCCAACCTTTGATCACCACCTTGTCAGCTTGCCCATGGCACTGCAGCTCCAAGGCTGCCAGAGCTCCAGGAGTGTTTGGACAATGCCCTCAGGGACAGGGTGGGGTTGTTGGGATGTCCTGAGCAGGGCCAGGAGATGGACTTTGATGATCTTCGTGGGTTTCTCCCAACTCAGAATATTCTGTGATGGCACTAGTGCCACATCCAATCGTTGGTGGGAGCCCCTTCCAATGATTGACAACCCTATTAGCGAAGAAATTCCTTCTGACGTCCAACCTAAACCTCCCCTGGTGCAGCTTGGGGCCATTTCCTCTTGTGCTGTCCCTTTTTCCCTGGGAGCAGAGCCTGACCCTCACCTGGTTCCCCCCTCCTCAACTCAGAGAGTTGGAGAGAGTGAAAAGGTCCCCCCTTTTCTCCTTTTCTCCAGGGTGAGCCCTCCCAGCTCCCTCAGCAGCCCCTCATAGGACTGACTCTCCAGAGCACTGGCCAGGGAATGTCTGGAGCTTCCTAAGGTGTTTGGTGCAGGTCTCCAGACCTGCAGGTAAACCCCAAACCCATTTAGAGTGTTTTATTGATAGGCCACTGGTTTATACTGTTTGAAGAACTTAATGCAAATAAAACCCTGTGAGAACTGAAAGGTCACATAGGCTGCAAAACCGAGTTTATGAAGAACTCTCCCTCTGCCTAAAGAGGCAGAGCTGGCTTGGAAAGTTTTCAGTAAAAATATTAATATCTTCATGGGCAGGAATAATCTGGATTTTTCCAAATTTCTCATGAGAAGGGCTCTGTTTTTTATAGATATTCTTTTATCCAACAACAAAGAATTCTAAATTATATAATAGCTGAAATTAAGCTAAATATAGAGAAAGAGACATGAAGTAAAAGCGATCTAAAGCAAAACAGGATATCTTTAAACTTTAAAAGGAGAGCATTCCACTTTACCCAAACTGCTTTTTCTCCCTTTCCTCATTAGCTTTTTGCTCCATAGAAACTTTCTGAAATTTCAACTTTTTTTTGTCTGACCTGGGTATGGGGGTAGAAGAAATTCTGAAAACCTTTTTGTCCAGAATTAACAGCAAGACAGAAATCACTTTGGGTTATAGAGGGGAGGCAGGTAGGACATGTCCATTGCTAAAATGCTCCACAAAGTCAACCTTTACATCAATGCAAAGGGAATTAACTCTCCTCTTGCCCTGATGCTGGTTCATGCTCTGTGTTTCTCACAACTGCTGTTTTAGTTGCATTTTAATGGGATGAAGTACCATTGCAATTAGTTCTCAAGGTTTTCTATGGAAGTTCCTTCACTCTGAGGTCAGAAAAGCTTCATTCTGCTGAAAAGTTACTGAGGAAAGGGGAGGCAGCAAAGCAGGGAGCTCGTTAGCAAGGCTGGTCTATGCTTTGGATTGATTTTGTTTTCTCTAATGGCTTGATCATAAGAGTTGCACTCTAATTTTTGTGCAGGGTTGTGCACATTTCAGGCAATGTAAATATATACATTGGCATGCTTATTAGCTCTGCTGTTTAAGTTGGGGATATTTGATAGTGTATAATAAAACCAAGTGGTCCTGTATACCATTTGTCATGCTGAGCTTGGACTCATCTCTTTGTACTCCCACTCCACCCTTTCCAACTTCATTATATTCCAAATGCTCCTCCTTGCTTGGAGCAAAATCAATCCTCATTTTGCATTGGGTGGAAGAGGAGAAATGTGTGCTGGGATTTTTCTCAATGCACAGAGCTGTGTGCAGACTTAATACTTGCTTAAAGGATAAGTGTGGGGCTTCCCCAGGGTGGGAACATTGGAAGACAGCTGAGGTCATGGTCACAGCCTCAGCCCCTGTGTATTAAACTGCAGAAAGAAGGAGAAATATGAGAGGGCCCTTTGCACTTATCAGGAAAGAATACTACTGTGAATGCTGCTTCCCTCCACACACTACAGGCAAAAGAGTAAATCCCTGCAGCTCTGAGAAGTGACTTTTTTTGTTTAATCATCCCTTCATTTCACAACCCCACTTTCTCCCCATTGGCCCAGTCTGTATTTCCCTTGCTGAGGGCCTGGTCTGTGTCATTGGCTGAATCCATTGGGTCTGTATTGGAGTGCTGGTACAGGGTGTATTTTCCTGAGGATGAAAGTCACTTGATAGGAATTAGGGGATGGGATTTTATTCTACCATTTTCTTTAATGACATTGGAAAAGGCTGCTCAGGGCAGCAGTGGAGTTGCTGTCCCAGGAGTTGTTCAAAAGGCCTGTGGATGTGGCCCTTGATGGTCACAGTTCCAGTTGTTGGGTTCACTGTTGGACTTGGGGATCTTGGACATCTTTTCCAATATAAATGATTATGTGATTTATGCCTGTAGGACCTCAGAGAGGTTAAAGAATACTTGGCTTTCTAATCCGCTGAGAGGCAGGTGCTGATTCACCTGTAGAACCTGCAAAGGTGAGATGCCAGTGGTGAAGCAGAGATAGCAGAAGTCCCAGTATGGATGTCAGAGGACTTTGATTCCCTGACTCTGTCCTGCCAGGCAGGAGTACAGGAGGAAAGATGCCTCAGAGACCATCTCCCTGCCATGGAACTCCCAGTGTGGGGAGGTTATTGGGGTGTTTGTTGTTCTCAATGGTGTCTCTCACCCCTTTCTCTCCCCACAAAGACCAATGGCTCAGGCAAACCCTCAGAGTTTTACTCTGAAACTCTTGAAATTATCCAGCACTGCCAAAAGAAAGGATTTGCTGACAGTCAGAATCCTATTGGCAAACCGAAGTGGATTTATGATCTTGGGTGGAAACCAATTTGAACTATAATTTTACATGAATCTGATCCCTCTCCTGAGCCAGGCAAAACTTCGTGATTCTGGCTGATTTTTCACACTCAGCTTTTGAGCACTTCTGTTCTCATTTGAGCTGAAGATGAAACTCTGGGCCCATGATTTGAGCAATCCAAAATTTCAAGCCCAGGGAAATGGATGCAGTTTTGTTCCCTATTCCTTGATGTCTCTTTCTATAGGTTGGATGTCTTGATGTCTCCTGCTTGGTTGTCTTTTCCCCACAGGAGCACATCAGGATTCACAATATGAACTGAGCAACATTTTTAAAGCATGTGCCACCATCATATGTTATAATTAAATTATTATAATTATTGAAAACTTTACACTATGACCTCCCCTACTCCTCTTAGCTCACTCCATCATTTGGGGTTTCTGGGTTCAGTTTCTGCTGTTTCAAAGGTTTCAAGAGGATGGACCATACTCTGGTTGATGGGGCCCATCAACAAGACAGGAGGTACAAATTAATGTACAAGAAGTTCCACCTGAACATGAGGTGGAACTTCTTTCCTGTGCAGTGACTGAGCACTGGAACAGATTGCCCTGAGAAGTTGTGGAGTTTCCCTCACTGGAGATATCCCAGAACCATCTGGACACAATCCTGTGCCATGTGCTCTGGGATGGCCCTGCTTAAGCAGGGAGGTGGGATCAGATATGACTCACTGTGGTCCTTTCCAGCCTGACCCATCCTGGGATTCTGCTGCTCCAGATGTTTGGTGTGAACTTGGAGAATTGCGTGGGGGTTACCCACGTGCAGGCAGAAGAGTTAAGTGGGTGCAGTCAGGTTTCCTGTAGATTTTCTTCATATCACAGCCACTGTTTGTAAACAGGAACACACAGAATAGGTTGAGAAATCAGCTCCAAAACAACAGGCATTGTTTGTGTGCTGAGTAACTCTAGTGATCTATTAGGATCTGGGAAAAAAAACACAACATGTTGTGTCCAGATGAATGTAAAACCAGAGTCTCCCCTGCCAAAAACTTGAACTTATACCTTGGGAAGTTCTGTAAAGCTTAGTTAACATTTTCCCCTGTATTTGATTTAACTTCTGAGAGTGTTTTTATTGACTTAGTTATTTATTTTAATTTCAGCAAAGTAACGAGAGATATTATAAAAATAATTAAATATCCAGTGATTGCTGGCTGGATGCAACTCTCACTGGCATGACAGGAATGTAACAGGGTTCTGTTCAAAAAACTGAGCCCCGTGAATTGCACTGGTTGGATTTTTATTGGGCAAAGATGGGTTTAGGCTTGATGTGCTGTGAAAGTGGTGTTGTGACCCATCAGGGTGTGTTTCTATCATCCCATCAGAGTCTGTGATGGGGATGTGTAAAGCATAATATAAAGCATGTCCCCTTATTAGCATGTGATGCTTGTGGTCTGATTTGATAAGGTATCAAGCAGCAAAAATTAGTGATATTTGGAGGTATAATGGGTAATGGTACTTTGTTGGGGCATTTTTACATATATATTTACATATAAAAATAATCTGGACCAATGAAAATTAGGCTTTGGTGCACCTGGCTGAGTCCAGAAGATCTGCAGATCACCTGTGGTAACAATACAGATTCTTAAAAGCTACTCAATTTCCATCCATTTTCTGTGATATGACAGAACATCTCTCAAAATTTCTCCCCTTTGCATGAAACCTGTGGACATTCAGGTGTCCCCACCTTGCTCCCACATTGCTGAACACCACAGTTGGTTTCTGCCTGAGCTGTACCTACAACAGCTCTTTCCTCAGCTGCCTTGGTGACTTCAGAGCCACTCAAGGTCAGTGGCCAATGCAAGGACAGCAGCAGCATTGTTTGTCATCTGAGGAAAGCACTTCAGTTGCTAAATGGATTTGAGTTGAGTTTGTTTTTTATCATGCTGAAATAACTGCTGCTCAAACAATTGTAATTCTTCTGATGTCTTTCTGGAAAACATTTGGCTTGTTTGGCAGTGCAGTGTTGTGTAAATAAATATGTACCAAGCATCAAAGTCAAGGAGGGGAGGGCAAGTTCTCAAATAATTATGTAAATAAATCCACAGAGCACGCTCTGATATTGGCTGCCATGTACATTTATATTAATCAGTATGGGCATTACTGACAAGTGAATCTATTCTGCTTCTTTCTCCTGAAGGTTTCCAAATTAATACTTCATTTTACTCCGTGTTTTGCTGTAAGGGATGCAGCAGAAATCCAAGGCTGGCTTATATCAGCATCCCCTTCAGGTGTCTCTGGGAGGCTGAGACCAATCAAACTCTGCATAAATAAGAACACTCCTTGAGAGAGTTTACAAGCTTGATCCAGCACTTAAAAAAACACATTGGGAAACAGTAAATACACTCATTTGCTGGAATGGCATTTATTTGTCGAGCTCATCTTGACCTCTTTGTCGAGGCCAAAGGACGTTCAGTGACTGCAAAGTGCAGAGACTTTTGTATTTAGCCCCAGATGCACTTTTTCGATGCTCCATTGACAACAGCTGTAATTCAGCCAACTTGAGTGGCTCTCCATTTTTCTTTATCCAAATAACTCATTTGTTTGTCCAGGATTTGGCATCCAAGCTTAATCACAGAATAAGTGAGAAAAAGCAGTTGGTCCTGCTGCTTCTGTGATCTTTTCCCTCTGAAATATTAAGCCATTGGGGTTTGTTGTAGAAAGAAGGTAAATCTTTCAGTTTGGTGGTCCACAAGCTTCTTAAATTGTGAAGTTGGATCCTTTTGAAGGATTCCATCAAACCTAGGGCTGATCATCACCCCTATTCCATAGGGAAAGCAGAAGGTGAGCAACATGGCAAGAGGTGAAGATAAGGGATAAGGTGTGAGGATGCTCTTTTAGAAAACAAGGAAATAATGAGAACAGCAGTTGGGGGTGGTTTTCTCTCTGTTAAGTTTGAATCAAGTGGCAATCAGCCCACTTATTTAAGCCATAAGGGTCAGGATGAGGAGTAGGAGGTGGAGGAAGAAAGGGTTGTTATCATCTCATTCAGAATCCTGGAAAACAGCAACTTAACTCATGACTAGGGCATAAAATCAGGGGAAATGAGCGAGCTGAGCTGAGTATCTCACTGCTTTTTAATCCTTAGGGATGAGATGCTGCTCTCTGGGAGAGGCAGATTGCTGATGCCTGCAAAGGCAATCACTGAGGCAGAAGGGACCACCTTGGGACCACAGGACTCTCTACTTGTTTGCTGGAATTTTTCAGCTTTTCTTTTTTTTTTNTTTAAGGTCCCTTCCCCAGACCATTCTGGGATTTAAATATGCACTGTCTGCATTGTTAATATTCACTGCACCTCCAGTTGTTCAGATGCTCAGTGAGAGCAACATTAGTAAATTGATTAATTACATCAATTACTTTAGGTTTGCTTTTCCCCTCTCTGTGCTTGCACAGTTTGCTACAAATACCAGAATTCAAACAGTGCCTGAGTTAGAGGCTGGAATGATTCCTTCTCTGAGGAGAGATTTCCAAAGCTGGACACACTGTCAGTTTGAGGCTGTTCTGTGCCTGCTGCCTTACAAATGGCTTTGGCAAATTTACTTTTAGAGTGCCATGAATTGGTGAGCTGAAGAGCTCAAGTGTTCAGGGAATCACCTCTTACTTCTCCTTGCCACTTCTTCCATTCCTCTTCCTTGCTATATTTTATTAAGCATGTATTATATGTAAAGAAGTGTTTATTGATTACATGTCATTTATGAAGACAGTAAAGGCAAAATGGGTGACTTTATATGGTGAAAAATCACAGCAACACTTAAAGAAAACCAGCTTTCAGGAAAGAAAGGTAACTGAAATACACTGTAAGAATTGAGAGGAAATATCTCCTGAGAGGGTGAGGGAAGGGAAAAGTGAATTAAGGAAAGCTGGCAGAGCCTTAGGGAGCCTTAAGGCCACAAGTTCAAAACATCCCATTCAAAAGTATAGTAGGGGACTAGATAGGTTTAATCATGAGCTCATTCTGACCTCAAATACAAGAAAGAAATAAGCAATAAGAAGAAACTAGGTCAGGCTCCCAGAATGAGAACAGAAGTGTAGCAGGAGCATAGGCAGAATCAGAAAGGCCAAAGAACTAAATAAAGATACAACATTTAAGAGCCATTGGCAGTAAGTAGATATAGCTCTGTATCTCCATTCCATGAGGCTGTTCTGCTGTACAACAGGGAAAGGAATCTATCAACACATCAGCACCAAAGATAATTGTTTAATGTCTTTTTTTCATATTTGGTTCAACACTAATTAGATGATTTCTGTAATTAGGACTAGTTATAAAGCAGTAAGGTCCCAAGCTAGATGTGTGAAAATGGGTTAGGGCCAACCTGGATAATTTAGGTACTTTCAGATGTGTTGGAATTATGAATTTAATTTTAGAACACTTAAAAAGGATGATATTTCAATGCTGCAAGTGGGGTTAACTTGCAAAGGAGAGGATCAGAAGCCTGTGAAAAGACTAGTACAGTGAGTGTTCCTAAAAAAGAAGAAAGAAGAAGAGTTGAGGAGCCACCAACTTAACATTGATTTCTGAAAAAGTACATGAACAAGTACTCCGTCAACCTTTTTAAAACACTTACAAGAATGATATGCCAAAAATCTCCTCAAAACCACCAAACTTCCTCGTGCAGGGCAGCAACAGGCTTTGTGGCCAGAGAAGCAGCAGCAAATTTATGTATTGAGATTTCAGTTTGGGCTTTGGCAGCGCCTCAGTGACATCATAAGTTACAGAAACATTGTTTTAGTCTGTCTAAGATCTTAATTACTTTCAGGAGGGCTATTGTCTCTTTATTGATTAGAGTGGGGATCTAGAAGGCTTACCCTAGGCTTTGCTTCCTGGACTTTCTTCTTAAAGGCTTCAGGAAGTGTATAAAGTAAGATGGGATAAATCTAGGCCAGTATTTAGTGCTGTCACTTAAAAGGACTCCATGGAGTTTCCAGCAGAACCATGAATGGAGATTTCTCCGTACTCTATCCTGTATTTAATGGGATGAATTCTCCCCAGGAGGGAGAAACCCTCTCTCTGGGTGTTCTGTGCTTGCCTTGCTAACAGTGGATGGAGGTACCTTGGCAGAGTAGACATTTATATCTTAATATAAATAATCTACAGCAGCTTCTTCCCAGGTGCCAACAGCTCCATGGGATGCAAGGAATAGGGAGTGAAGCCTCTGCTGGATGCCATTGCTGGGATCTAGAGTGGCACTGAGGTGTGAAGCTCCTCTATTAAACTTCTTCAAATGCCCTGACTTGCACTCTTGCTGCCTCTTGTGCCCCAGCAACCCCGAGCAACAGCCTGGTTATTCAGTCTTACAATCAGGCCTAATTGCAAACCAGGCCCAGTGGTCAAAGGACAAGAGCGTTACAAATGCCAAATATTTGTGAGAAGCCAGCTTGTCCCAGGGAGGGACAGCTGCTCCTAATTTTCCTGAGAGAATCATATTTTGAAGCTTAAAAATACAATAATTTTTGTGCATAGCAGGGCAGCTACTCCCTACCCAGAAGGGTTTAGTATTTGTGTGCCTTGGCCTGCCAGCCTTGAGAGGGGAAGAATACTTGTCTGCTCAAAAGGCAACTTTGAGACATGCTCAATTATTTCAAAATATGCCTTAGAGGCCTTCAGCAGAAAAGTGCTGAATTGTGCTAAGTTTTTAGATACTGGATGCTGGGACAGGTTAACAGTGTCCTACTTGAACTAAGCCAGGTCTTCCAGTCCAGAGGGAGCTCAGTGCATCTCCCAGAGAAACACAAGGACTGGGGATGTTTCACTCAATCTTGGATTGAAGGAACTGTTAAAGAAGGCACAATTTCCTAAAAATGAGTCTGTCTATTCAGAGATAAGGACGGGAGGAAGGAAGAGCCCGGCTGGGCTGGTGGGACAGTGTGATTCCAGGGGGGGTGGGAATGGCTGGAGCTGGAGCTTTTTGTAACACAGCTAAAAACTGTGGCTCTAAATGTTACTTTACACATCCTGCCTGACATCCTTGGGCACCAGGGGAAGGGGAATTCTGTCCCTCTGCCCCCTCAGGTGAGACCCCACCTGCAGAGCTGCTCCAGCCCTGGGGAACAGCACAGGAAGGACATGGAGCTGCTGGGGAGAGTCCAGAGGAGGCACAAAACTGATCAGAGAGATGGAGCAGCTCTGCTGGGAGGAAAGGCTGAGAGAATTGGGATTGTTCAGCCTGAAAAAGAAAAGCTTCAGGGTAACCTAATTGTGGCCTTCCAGGACCTGAAGGAGCCAACAGGAAAGATGGAGAGAGACTGTTTCCAAGGACCTGGAGGGTCAGGACAAGGGAGAATGGCTTCAACCTGGCAGGGAGTAGGGCTAGATGGGATATTTAGGAAGAAATTCTTCCCTGTGAGAGTGGGGAGACCCTGGCACAGGGTGCCCAGAGAAGCTGTGGCTGCCCCATCCCTGGAAGTGTCCAAGGCCAGGTTGGAGCCACCTGGGACAGTGGAAGGTGTCCCTCCCTGGGCAGGTGGAATGAGATGATCTTTAAATTCCCTTCCAACTCAAATCTTTCTGTGATTCTGTTGTTCTATTAAATGGAATTAGGCATCACTGGACCTATGGAACAAGCTGTTTTTTCATATGCTGCTATGGATTCAGGTCAATGAAAATCAAACACCAGCTTCGATAATAAAACCGGCATCACAGATGACTTTTGTTCCCCTGCATTAGAAGTTTCTCTTGCAGATATAGTGCTTCTCTCTGGTCAAAGTGACCTAGAATTTCGTTTTAAATGTTGTCTTCTAAACGCTCTCGTTGTTTATAGCCACAAGGTGGCATTGCAGATTAAAGGGAAAACAGCTCTTGTTGTGCAGGGACATACGAGGGAGGTGGAAGACTTGGAAAAAATTGTACGGCCACGCTGAAATTCTTTCTAGGTCTTCGAGATGCAAGGCAGACTTTTCCTCTCAGCTCACAAGTGTCTAGATCTGATGGCAGTGAGCACGATGTTTGCTGTGTTATGATCATGAATTGTTTCAACTGATTGAGCATCTGCAAATACATCGGAGCTGTTCAGAGCTGCTGTTTTGGGATGTGTCAGAGTTTCAGCTGTGAGAAAGGTGTCACCTTGCAGGCTCTTTTCTTTTAGTTTGTGTGTTCAGATCCTGAAGAGAACTCATTTCTTGCACATTTCCTTTGGTTTCTGTGCAGGCACAAATTTGGTTAAACCTGAGGCTCTCTGGAAGGGTGGGTGACTCACTGTAGTGAGTGAAGTTAAACCCTCAAACAAAGATTTGGATCTGCACAAAGCTTTAAGGACTATTTATTTGTTTGCTTATGAAGAGGGAAGTGATTTGAGCTTACTGTAGCTGGACCTTGTTTCCAGGTTTTATTGTGATCCAGGGCTCAGCCTTTTACATTCAGGATGAGAAGACTGAGAGCAGGATGTTCCCAGGTGTTTGCTCCTCTGAGTCCAGATGAAATAACAAGGCATTTAGGAGATCTGAGTGAATCTTTAGGAAGCCTGTTTTGCACCAAAAAACTGATACCAAGTTTCTTGCTCTGGAAATACTGAGCACCTAAGATCATTATTTTATTCCCTTGATTTTTTTAATTTTAAATTCCTGGCCCAGGGAAAGGACCTGATTTTCCCTCAATCCCCACTATGTTGATGTAATATAAATGCTGTATTGTTGATAGTTTCTTTCTGGTCCCAATTGTTCTTATCAGTGCTTGTTGTCTTTGTCTGTATTATACTTTCCATGTAAACCAGGAAAAGTAGCTCTGATGAAAGATGGATCTTCCCAGCAGTGGAAAAAAGTGCTAAATGGAGTGGGGGAGCATCCAGCCAGCAAAGGAAAATCTTACCTGTTTTGGAAAGAAAGTGAAAATAGTTTTATTTTTACCTCTGCTTTGGAGAAGGAATGAAAGGCAGAAGACATAAAAAAGCCTGCTCAAAGCCCACTGAAAATGTTTGTTGGGTGCAGGTAAATGGAAGATAATTGACAGTGTTTCTCTAGGCAAGAGAAATCAGTCTTTCCTGAGAAGGAGCAAAGCAGTGAAAATTTTTCATCAGCATTAACATGCATATGAGAGCAGAGAAAAACATGGTGAAATTTTGCTTGGACAGTTTTCACCTGAGTGAGGAAGCCAGGGCACATAAATACCTATGGATCCACAGATCCACATATGCAGTTACTTGTAAACATAGGAGTTTCTTGATATATTGAAAGTGTCTGATTTCTTTTGTGATCAGCTTTGTTTAGAACCACTTCTGACAAATATTCCTAGCGTCTTCTTGTTGAAGCCAATTGTCTTTAATTTCATCCTAGTTTCCCCTGCCTGTCTGCCTTGAGGCTACTGCATGGACTGGGAGACTCTTGCACACACCAGCTGTCCCCAGGCTGAGAAACTGGTTTCCCCCATGCTCCCAAAGACTGTGGTGAGGTGGCCACAAAAGAGTGCAAAAATGTTGTTGATTTAGACAGCGTGGGAAACGCTGTTCTTGACCAGTTCCTTGTTCTGTGACAGCCCTCACAGCTAATTTTGCCCCAGATCTTCCTATTTTCTCGACAGGGACGATGCTGCACAGCAGTTCAGGCAGGACAGTTTATTTCTGCTTGAGCAGACACTGTCTCTCACTCTGTGTAAAGCATGGTCAGACTTGGACAGGGAGGCCTGATGGAATATAAACATCAAGTGTTTATTAAATATAGTGAATATTCTGCCCCGACATGTAAATAAGCTGCTGGCATTGCGATTTACAGGATGTTTGACCATGGTAGAAATACGTAAGGCTAACAAGAACATCCAATTGTTAGGATAATTTCAAAAGGTGTTTATGGTCCTTCTGGGTGCTGTGTATTTCTGGGGGGAAGCCAAATGATGGGGGATAGAATGAGGAGAGCAAGAAACCTGCTCTCCCCAAGGTTATTTCCTAAGTGCCTACTGCAGAGTTTCGTCTTTACCACTGGAGCAGCTGGTGCTGGCTCACCTCATCTGTCAGGCAGGGAAGAGATGTATTGCTGGACTGACCCCAATAGTGAATCTGATGTTCTTGGCATTTTTTTCAATCTCCCGACCTGAAGGAAGAAGTGAATCTTTTGAAAAAAAGAAAAGTTATACATAAAAAATTCTGTGCAGTGCACATTTCCGGATGAGTGTTCAGGCCAGCATTACTTAATGCCGAAATCAAAGCTTTGGGGATTCATGGACATTTCCAAGGCTGCTGTGATACTGCAACCCCTGTGTATAACCTCATGCTTAACACAGAGCTTTTATTCACCTTGAAATTCTCTTTTGTTCTTCAATCAGCTCCGTTCTGGAAGGAGAGGGGGGAAGGAATAGTAAGATTTAGCAGGATCTCTGGAGATGAGCAGATGCAAGTCCAGCTCTCCTGGAACAGAGGCTTTGTTTGTATTTCAGAGGAGGTAGTCAAAGAAAATTTGGGACAGTCTGAATGTTTTCTGGGGGGAAAAAAAGTACCATCTGTGTGTAACTTACGTAACATGCGTCACGGTAGGAAAACAAAACTTGCTGCATCCTGGGGAAAACTTTGTGAACATGTTTGGTAGAAGTAGTCTGGTAATGATGGGATCTCTCTTGTGCATCTGGCTGCTGCCCGAGAAGAACTTTGGGCCAGTCTCAGCCTCAGTGAATTCCCATGGACTGCCTTATTATTGATAAGTTCTGCTGAGGATCTTGCTGAACAACACATGGTCTAACTTGGTGTGACAGAAGTTCAGCTACAGAATGAAGTCACAAAGTAGATTTCTTTTCAATTTTCCTTCCTTTTATTTCCAGAAAGAAACTTTGTTTTTTCTCCCCCACACTATCCAACCCAATAAACTGTATAGTGGCTGTCAGGACATTCACACAACACAGAGAGTGCTTGAATTCAGGTGTTTTCTGCAAACCTGACAGACCTTCGGCCTGCAAAAATTTGAGTATTGTAATCACTCAGGTACTGCTGCTTCATTTGAATGAGGAGGCAGGAAGAAACATCTCTTCTGCACCTCAGAAAAATACCTTCTTTTCTGACAAATTGGTATTTTCTTTAAAACATTTCTAGTGAACATTGCAGAGTTCAAATGCTAAGGCCTTCCTCTGGGATGGCATTGAGTTTGAAAGATTTATGTTGGTCCTCAAATCTATAACCTGCTGACATTCTACAAAGATCTGAGGTGGCTGCCAATACCTCAGCGCATTTTCAAAGCACAAACAGTGGCTTTAGTCATTGTTAAGTGCATGAATCAGACCATTCTTCCTTGGACAATCCTTCTGCAGATGAAGTTTGTTTAAATTTCTCTCTGTGCATCTGCTGTTCATGTTTTCATATGGGAACAATTTTTTTCATGTGTATCAGGGAGGGGTGAGTAAGGAAACAGCAACACATTGACCTCAGAAGCTCTCAGGGAATTTTCTAGAGCCTTGGGCTGCCTACATGGAGGGGGTTTTGTGTGCTTTCTCCAGTCTGTACTTGTTCCTCTGGTTATCCCACCCATCCACCATCCCTGCCAGGAGGTATGGAAACACAGGCAAGCCTTACTTGCACAGCAAAAAGCCCACAGGTATTTGAAGGTGAGTGCTGAGGAGAAGGGAGTCAATGGGAAGAAGTTTATACCATTGCTATTTTTGTTCTACCTGCTGTGTAGGTACAGAGAAACATTCTCACATCAACTGCCAAGTTGGCAATTTCTGTCCTTGGAAGATTCACTTCAAGGTTAAAGGCAGAGAAATTACTGACTTTGCTTCCTTAGCAAGAAACCAAAATTCTCCAAGGTGGTGCTGCTGAGCTCTTGAGAAGAAAGTTTCATTTCCATGGCCTGAAATAAGGCCACCACCAGCCCAAGAGATGATGAGCCTCTCTTGGCATTTAAGGTGTTTGTGCTCATGGACCCTCTTCCTCCTCTAAAAAGGCCATTTTTTCCTGTGGAAAATAAGGCAGGGCCAGAGTGGACCTGTATGTGCACACCCAGCTGGCTGTGAGAACATCTGAGAATGGGGTTGGGATGAGCAAGGGTAAATAAAGCTCTTTGGACAGTGGCAGGCTCAGTTCAGGAAGCTGAGTTTAAGTGTTATGGATAAAAGTTACTCTGAGATTAATGTTATGTAAGAAAGCCTTAGGAAGGGAAAAATCTTCATCTAATTTGGACCAAAACTGTAGAAATCTGAAATTTTTCATTGAAAACAATTACTCCCATTATAATTTTTCCTCTCTATTCATATAGATATTAGAATAAAATGGAAACAAGCTGGAAGGCTCCTGACTGGTCCCTAGGAAGTTACTGGGAACTGACAGCATGGAAATCATGCAGTGATAGCTGAGCCAAAGACTAAATCATTTACTCCTGAGCTTAGAAATGGTGATCTGAACTAAGGCCTGGGCTCAGCTGTGGAGGAGCATGAAATATTTTCTTTGATTTTTCCCTTGGTTTTGACCATATAATTTGATAATTACAGTTATGAAACACAGTAACTGTTCTTGCACATTTAACAGAATATTTGCCCTTGGAACAATATCACTAATTTCTTCTGTATTTTACACTCCAGTCTTTTGGAGTGCCTTTCTGTGGAGACTTTGAAGTCCCTTCCTCTTTCCTTCCCTCGCTCCTTTCATTCCTGAGTTGTTCATGGCTCATCTGGGACAGGCCCAACCATGTTATTTGTAGTCTCATAGCCCAGAAGGAGAAATTTTTGAGAGCTAGTCACGACCACAAACCTTGAAGCCTCCAAATGACCCTTCTTGCAATCCAGTGATGTTGTGTCTCAGAACTTCCTAGGCCACAAGACACCCAGATTCATCCCTGGGTTGATGACTGCCTGGTTGTTGGACAGCCAAGTTCACCCTCACAGCTCTGCCCATCAGAACATGGAATTGTTCAGACACATAACTTTGCTCTTGTGGTGAGCAAGGCTCTTTCTGGAATGACCAGTGCATTAGAAGGTTTTCTCTTCTCTCTCTCCCTTCCCACTGACCTTCACCAATGTGTCCTTGACTAAATCTGTAGTGCTGCACACGAAAGGAAGGAATTTAGGAGTGTGTGAAGTACTTGCAATTAAATGTCATGCAAGCCACATGTGGTTTTGTTGCTCCAAATTCGGCTCAAATAAATGGAAAGGATTACAAAATGAGGCAACAACTTGGGTCAACCTGGAGCATTAAACAAAATGTGTTTTCCTTTGGTATCACCCAGGAGTGTGGGATAGATTTTAGCAAAAGGAGAAGACAATGTGGAATCCAAGTCATGGGCTCAGGTGAGGTGGAACTGTCACGGAAGAGGTACTTTGTGAACCTTTCTAGTTCTAGTGCTCAAAATACTTGCTCCTTGCTTTGTTTGGCTTCTGCTGCTGTGGAGAAGGAAATGTTTTCCATGACAGCTGTGACAGGACAAGGAGGACTGGATATAGGAGTTGGAAGGGAGGTCATGGCTCAGGCCCACTAATGGGAAATTATGTAAAGGAGAGAGAGGAACTGCTCATGTTGAACATTCAGTGAGCTGAGTTTAGGGTGCTCTCAGGTCCTGAAGAATATTTAAGATTATTCTCCCATGCTGGACCATGCAAT